>JAQIWH010000056.1:0-85048 GCA_034695005.1 Cryptops parisi | reverse complement strand
CTTCATGGCGATTAAACGTGTGCAAAACCATTCACACATAGTTTCATTATACACATAATACATAACCCTCTGCAACACGTTTGAATGTTAAATTAGATAAAATTAAATGTTGAATTAAAAACCAATTTAAGAAACCGAGTTTTTGATTGTCTTTTTTTGTCCAAAAAAAAAAAAAAAACAGTAGTCGTCATCAAAGTATCCAAATATCCGGTAATTTAGAAACTTTGTTTTTATTATACAGTTTATTGCAGTGTGCTATAACGCTACGAGCTTTGTATACTTAAACTATTTTTTTACGTAACAGCTGTCATTTTGTACGACATTTCAAAGTTTATAATACCAAGTAATTTTAAGTTAACATAATAAACGTTGCTCAGTTAAACCTTTCGTAAAAACTAACTCACATTTGTGGACTTTTTGTATGTTTAATTAGTAAAGGTTTATGTGCAAACATTCAAAACGGATAAAGTACAGTATTAAAATTAAAGTCGCGAAACTAGAAAAATGTCAAACTTCAAGCATTTCTAACAAGCCTGTAAAAATTACTAAAATTGTTGGCATAAGTTCTTAATCACATCACATATTGCTTCTACTCGCAGTTAATTAAATTGCAAACTAAAAATAAAAATTTTAAAAATCTTAAAAGTTATATACACATTTTTTGTTCGCTTTTCTGAACACTTGGCATTACAACCAACTTCTTAAAGATGGCTTACATTTTCTCGGCGAGTTTATTATAGGTCAACTTTCTCATTTCAACATGATATGTTCTCTTACTGGGCACAACTCCAAAAGAACGTGTTAATGTGATATGGGTAATAAGCCCTTTGTGCTTTTTTTGTTTCATTTCTTTGTACCAAGCCAAAACGATCTTGCCAGCATCTTCACTGAATACAAAATTGACAAACCGCGAAAAAGAAGGAACACAAGCCATTAATAACTTGATTACTACTAAGATTAAAGAGAACGGATCCAATTTTATTTTTTTAAAAAAAAGAATGTTGACTTTCTCTTGCATGAATCGACCTATTAGAATACTCGTCACCTGAAATAACATAGAACGTTCGTGACACTAACTTAATTAAAAAACTTTTAACTTTTTGTTAGATTAAAAACAAATATGGATCTTACCATTGATGAACTGTCTGATGACGCAAATTAAAAGGTTAGCATAACATATATAGCCTTAAAAAGTTATGGATTAATTTAAATCAATGTGTTACAAGCAATGTTTATAATCTAGGCATAGTATTCAATAGGTTCTTTTGGCAAAAATAAAATAACATCTTGTATAAAAATATTTACGTTAGTTCAGGTTAAAGGTTACGCTAGTGAACAACATTTTCTCTAAAAGAAAATTTTAAACCGAAATTCAAGCCAAATTCATTTTTTAACCAAACTATTCCAATGCTTATTTCATACATTGTTCAACCCGGGTTTGGATGTTTGAATTATATTTTAAATGCATATACAATTTATACCTTTACACTGTACTATTTTAAAAATGTAATAATGTTTCCTTTTCATGTGAGTGAACTTCTTAAGTAAAATCGTATTAAACTGTTTCTATTGTACTAAACTTTTTATTGCACAAATAGTCTTCAATTTATGCTTGTTTCATATTTGATTTCGTTATTATGCAATTGAAGAATCCTCTCAAATGCTCGTTATATGCAAGGAAATGTCGCTCAAACAAATGATCAATCTTGCAATAATTAATTTTTTACCACGTGATGTGTGACGCAAATGGTGACCTAAAATTATCGTGCATGTATATATTTTATGAAAATTTTATTATTTGTAGTGTTCGATTTATGCGAGATGTTTGCAGAACGTATTAAAAACATGAATCAAAGACTCGCTGTCTGCAATGCTTGAATGCTACACAGTGAAGTTTTCACAAGCGGAACTTTACGCGCTATGCAGTGAAGCTATGCTCATGACTATCGTTACACAACGTAAAATCAAACTGTTTATTCCGTCATTGAATCTGTAACGTCAGTTTTTAAACAATAATGTCGACCATAGCTTTCAATAAGTTTTATTGCCAACATTTTAAATTGCTCTCGCTTCAAAAAACAAAAATAAATGCTTACTCAGTTCGGTAAATATGAACCGTGAAAAAAAAATTGATAGTTTCAACACCGATGTTATCGATTTTGCTAACTAAAGCGTTTAAACACGAATCTTTCAACGTGCAACTCCTTGAAAAGAACATTATGTTCGGTTGCAGGGTTTTCTCACGAATTAATGGCGAAATAAAAATCAATAAATCATGCCACCAGCACAGAATTCTCGTCACTTAATCTCATTAGAGGTAATTAAGATTTTTTACTTCAATGTTAATGTTATGAACTTTTTATTTTTCCCCGTCTATTTTCAAAACACTTTCCACCAAAAATTTGATGACTTATTTTTCCACCTAAATTTGTTTTTGTTTTTTGAAAAAAATATTAATATTAAATTTTAACGGTATTGATTACATAAAAGAACCACAAAAAAATTCATGTCTCCCACGTTCTATAGATTGTTTCATTTTTTAAAACTATACATAACACAACAATTTTTATATAGAGTTTGAATGTCATTTAAAAAAAAAGAAAATAACGATAATGCGAACATTGTCGTAACATACGGACATCAAAGCAATCGTTCCACTTCAAAGGACAAATAAATAATATATATAAAAAACCTGTAGTGGAACATTTCTTAACAAATTACGTTAACAATAAGAGTAGAACGCATCAAATGAGAAGAAAAAGAAGAAAAGGGGGAAAAAGTAGACCGTCATTGATGTCCACAAAAATTGCGTCGTGTTGTAAAAAAGATTCTATAGAAACGAAGCTGTATGATGGTAATAAATGTGTTTACGCTTGACAAAACTCACGTCTTCGAAGACGACTATAGACTGAATTTATGTTCAATAAATTAAGAATTTATTAGAAAGGAGCAGAAACGAAGCAATCTAAAAGAAAATAATAATAGTAAAAAAGTAGAATAAGGATGCTTTCAGCATGATTCCCCTTCGTTTATTGGCTCGATTTCAATTTAGTAAATTGATTGAAAGGAAATGTAGTTTTAGCAAAAAATAAATAAAATATAATATAAAAACAAAATTGACAGCTAACAAAAATAAAATATTGTCATTATGTTTATAAACAGTTTGCAACAACAATTAGTAATACATTAAAATTCTTATGTATTATCAAGCTTTTGTTTATACGACCTTTTAATGATTAAAGCTAGTTTTAACATTTTACGAGTTTTTTTATATGCGATTTTGCTATTATGCGACAAAAGAAATTCCAAAATGCTCATTATATGAGAGAAAAAGTTTGTCATTGTGAGGTTTTTAAGAAGTTCACAAATAACCGTACATAATTATAATTGAAGGGCTCGGTGCAGTAACCAATATTCTCCAATTTTTGCCAAAAGGTAGTGTCACTTTTATTTCAGAACAGCCGTATTCACTATTACTATTTTGCTACAGCGTACGTGTAAGAGTTTGCTCTTTTTTTCGCAAGCAAGCGTAGGTGTAGCTCAACATTGTCACGTGACACCAGGAGAACAAAGGGGGGGGGAGATAACATTAATTAGTTGTAGATTTTGTAGTATTTTCTTTTTAATATTTTTTGAATGTGCGTAATCACATTTGTGACTAGGCGGACCTCTAGTGGTGAGACTAGTTTTGTCATTTTTTGCAAAACTTTTACTCTTGCAAAACTTGCAAAACTTACTCAAAATACCTTTGTTATTATACGTTTTATCTGTGTTACTTACGTTTATTATAAAAAATGTAACTGTTTAAAAATACCTTCTCTAAAATTTTAAAAATTGGAGTTGATCAGTTACTGCACCGAACTCTTTAATTGCTATTTAACTTACATGGAATGTGTGGTACAAATGCTGGCCCCTCAAACTTAAATTGACTTGTGTTTTATTACTTCCTTTTTATGAGAAATTCGTTTAAAGAAATTTTAAAATTCTGCAAAGTTTTTGCAAACGCAACCTTCGCATAAATTGAGAACTACTTATTTATTTTTTATAAAATAGAAAATTCCTCTCATTACTAAAATTAATTACTACCGTGCAGCTTATATCGATCAATTCGATGATGAAACTGTAACTATAGAAACAGAAGATGTTGATTAAAATTGGCCATTTGGTTTTTCTTTTTGAAATTCCAACCAGCTCCCACGTTAGTAATACCCAAACCTACTTATAAAACAACAAAACAAACTTGTTTTGCAGTTAAATTACAGTTTAGTTACAAACAAAATACTCAATTTTTGGCTTTAAAAAAAAATAACTTGTTTTTTCTTCAAAAGAATGACGAACCCTTAAGAATCTTGAAAGTTAATCCGCTTTTCAACCCACATGTTATTCACTCACTACTCCTTTTGCTCTTTTATTTATTTTTTTGCCTTTTTACAAGGAGGCCTCTACCACAAGAAGACATCGCCAATAAAAGTCGCCAAGGTCTTTTTCGACCAGATGGTTGTAAGCGCAGAAGGCGGAGGAAACGTGAGCCTGATGCCTACCACCCACTAATCCACGGAAAAAGACTAGGAAATCTCTCGAGAAACTTCAGTATGAAGATGGTGCTGGCTTTTATGTTGGACTTGAGCGAGTAAAGAAGTACCGACATCGACCACTTATCGTTCAACGAGAGCTACAAAAGAGCCCCACAGCCCACGTTGATAATCAACTTTAAAGGGCCTAGCACGCTTGAAAGAACCCAACAGATTGCTCACACTAGCTCGCTACGCATCCCACCAACGACGCTAATTAGACCCACGTTTCGTCTGTTAAACCGATAGCTCGAGTACTTTCACTTGAAGACCTATGCGATTCAAAAACAACAAAACAATACTACAAAATGCCGATTTTCTGACTCGTTATCTTTTCTTCAATGCGTATACTTTGTTCACGTACCTTTTTTAGTAGATAATCAATTTTAAAATTATCATTTGTGAAATGAATTTTTGGAGTAGTTTCACTCGCATACATGGTTATACAGTTTGAGGTGTTGTTATATGAAAAAGTTAGGAGTTATCGGTATGCATTTCATTAACGATATTGATTAATTATAATCACGTTTTATTTGCTCAACTCACACTTATGTGTGGGTTGAGTGATGAATGCCTTTACTGAACCTATTCTAACAAGTAGATTAAAGACGCTTTTAAGCATATTCTTTATACAGCCTACTGTCATATACAGATATATTGTGTGTACACATATAATGCAAAAAATCCATTTAGATTTCTACATGTTTCGATTTATGCGATTTGAAACGTGTGCAATCTGTGAGTAATTTCGATATCCAATTTATGCGTGTTTTAAGTAATTCCATTTTTGATTTCTAAAATTTTCAATTTATTTATGTATACTATATATGCGGTTTCTTTTACATCGAAGTTAAGCAGTTTTTGATTTATGCAAACGACTCATGCGGTTCTCGTTTTATGCGTTTTTTTGGTACATTGGACTATACAGTATATACTCATAAACGATTGTAGATGGCAGTATACGTTAAATCCCCAGCTCACAAACTCACAAGTGTAGCTAATATAAAAAGTAAAAAACAAACAACAAATACCGCAATATGTCAATTTTCTATCGCATTATCTTTTACTTAATTAATAATGTTGTTTTAAAACCAAAATTGGCTTAATTTACAACTAGCTGTAGATTATATTATAGTGTTAAACTTTTGTAGCACCAGGTGTAACGTTTGCAACTAAGAATCGTATTATACAACTTTTACAAAAATTGCAATATACATTTGAACTTCTAAAAAATATACCTTACATGTCCGACTTGAAATCTTTCGTAAGCGGTATCTACTGGTTAGTTAAGTTTTCGGAGACGCTAAGAACGGGGTGTGCAGCATTTGAAATGAGAACTTCTATCTGAGAAAGTCCTATCATTCCTGGAAGCAAAGCAAGGGGACAATCTTTTCAGAGGAGAAGCAAAACGAACGTGGAATGCGAAAAATGTCATCATTTCGCACTTGTGCCATCAGTCGATCGATAGAGTGAATCAGGGTGCATTTAGGACGTGGCAACAAGCACCGCCTGTCAATCACATCGTCCACTCGCCGTAAAGATCCAAGCCAAACTGGAAATAACTATTCATGAGTTATTCTCGTATGGCTGCTATACATTAAGTGTAAACCTCACTGAATTCAATGGAAATAGAGACGGCAGAAAAATAACAAATTTAATATGTTTTTGGCGTCCTTCTCAAACGTATAATCTCAATAACATTACTATAATTCCAAAAAGGACACGACACCTTTAGTTTAATAATACTTTATGCTCAGATAATGTTTGATGCAAAACAAGCAAGTAATATGAAAAAACTTCGTTTTTTTAGTACAATCTTTTAATCTGGCTTGATATTGTGTTTTTTGTTTTCAAACTAAATTTTAAAAGTAAAGTATTTGAAACAAACACGTGGAAGGTACTTTTGTTGATTTCTGTTAAGTGTTTATTCCAACGATGTTTTGACTTTAGTATGTGGTTGTTAACATCAGCAACACTTTACGAGAAAAAAATCCACCTTTACGTGTCATTTTCTCAAAATTGACATGGCATTAATCCATACAAATTTAATCTTTATATAATTTGTCAATGTCTGAAGCTTTTTCAATAACGTGATATTCTACGTGACAGGGAGTTTATTTAAAAACCTGAGTAAAAGGGATAATTTGCATCCCTCTGAGTGATAAATTGACAAGTTTTTACATAATCGTAAAATGATAAATAGTAATGCTGAATTAAATGGGTACTGTAACAAAGTTGGTACCTTTCTAGTAAATTTAAATGTTCCGCGAACTGTGTCTACGTTTCAAATTTCAGCTTTCTGGGAAGTTGGTCAAAATAAACCGCAAAGATGTTGCAACGCACACGTAATAGTCAAGCCAAGTGAAAAAGACTGCAAAAAGGTACAATGAGGAACTTTTTATAGAGTAGCAAAAAAAAAAAAATGTATATAAATTAGTTAATTTTTTTATTAATTTACAACCAAACAACAACTGCTAATAAATTCAGCTGGTATTTTATCGTCTCATGTGTATAACTAAAATCGACTTCGGAGTAATCATATGTCGAAATCAGAAAACGGTACCAATAATATAAAATTCAACATAAATAGTAGTCATATTTAATATAGCTAGCTCTAGTTGGCCTGTTTTTTATGACGCGTCATGTTTCACCCTGTGATAGTCGTATGCCAAGATTTAATTGATTTCCGCAAAGGAATTAAAGAACGCACTTGGAAACGTTACAACCAAACTGGAAGTGAGCTAGCTAATTAAAATTTCATTTGCAATGCGAATTCTTTACGGCTCCTTTTTTTACCTCGTTCCACTACCTAAGAAATTCGGAAAATTTAATTTCTTTTCTTTTCTTCGCCCGACCGTGCACAAATGGAATGTGGCAGATGCACCAGAGAAAATTTGAATAAACAAATAACGTCAGGCAGAATATTATCTTACAATGGGTTTCGCGTGTCATGCTCGCGGCAGCTGCTGCTTCAACCATTTGCATAAATTTTATTAACGAACCCAAATTGATCAACCTGAAACAATGAAGGGACTAAAAGGCCCTTTCTTCACGTTCCCCAACCAGTTTATTATCAACAAGACGGCCATTGCACCTGCGCGTCGTCATAGTTAATGGCTTGCGCAATGGCTTACCTCACCTATTATTATTACCACTCGCACGCTTATGCTTATCGTTGTAATTACGTCTCAACTTTAACGCTACCACAAACCTTCATTAGTCACACAACCATTTAGTTAAAAGACTATAAAACTTCCAAAAAGATCAATAACGTACTCGTCAGTCTTAGAATTAATTTAGTTATAAAAAACAGTTCAATAATAACACCGGTTTATAGCTCACGATAAAATTAATATCCCAAATGACAGCCGTCCTCAAATAAGACATGATTCGAATGACATTTCTCAACTGAAATCGATGTTTCAATGTAGCCTGTCATGAAACAGCAAAATTACAAAGTATTTATTTATTTAATTTTATGTAATTCCGTGTGAGTCTCAGAGGAAAAATATATATGGGTCAGTCAATAAATAACGACCAATGACTATTGCGAAAAAAACGACACACACACAATAACGCCGATTGGCATGAATAACGCCACATTCGTAACAAAAAAGATGGACACTTTCATATCCTGCTAGAATGTGTACGCTTCGCATCACGTGATCGAAAAGGGGGAGGGAGAACCCATCGTGCGTACCGTCCAAGCCGAGATTTGCATTAGCAGAGGTTCAGTATTAAATGTAAATTTTGAAGTAAATTTGTATAATAAGCACGTTGAACCGGTTAAAGTTTTATTATGTTCTGGTGTAACTTCCACTAACTTCCAGTATACTTGCTTATATTGTAGTTAACAAAAATAGTTACCAATTTAATTGTTTTAGCGTATATTGAAACAAGAAAATCAATAAAAAGTACACTACGTGCTACAATATACATAACTATAAAATAACCCGTCAAAAATGATGGGAAAACAGATTTTTTTATTTTTCTTACATAATTCAATTTGAAACATGCGTCACAGTTGTTGATTGTTTTAACTCATATTGCTTCGCAATATTTCTTACAAATGAAGTGTCGATTTTGGCATTTTCACACACGGTGGCGCTTTCATAGCTGGTGAGAAAGAGAGCTCTAGTCTTTTATTATTAGCGATTACTTGAACTATGACGTTGAATACTCATAACTAGCTGTTTGTCCGTCACCAATGACGGGTTCTTTTTTCATTGTTTTAAATCATGTGGTCTGGTAACATGAGTTCATTCTAGAATTTTCATTGCAGCATTCCATTGTTGTGACTGATTACTTGATAATTCCTTACTAACAACAAAAAGCGTTATCCACAGAAACGCACACGCGAACGCTCACACACAGATATGAAAAACTATATAGGAAATAAAAAAATGCAAATACAATAACCAATGACAAAATTGATCTAAATTGAAGAGCTTCTGTGAAGATTCGTTAATTATAGCTCGTTGAGACTGATCAACAAGGATTTTTATGCTTTTAAGGCGTTACTTTTAACAATAAGAAACCTTTAATGGAAGGTTATAGATTTTCAATGTCGAGATGTTTACTTAGAACTTAAAATGGATTTTTTGTACCCATTTAGGTTCTCTTTTGCATATACATATTATATGAAAGCATCAACTAAAAGCTTTTTTGTTGAAAAAATCTTGACCTTTTAAAACGTATTCCATTTTGTTGATTTTTCCAAAAATGAAGCCATCTTCAATGATACATTAGTAGATCGATAGAGGGCAAATGTTGAAGATTAAGTCTAGATTTCACTGCGATTGGAAAATTAAAGTTTGAAAGTCAGATAAACAGTAATGTCGTGAATAGAATGCTATAATCAGGCGAAAAGTCGTAAACATAAGAAACCCTTAAATGTTTGTTATTTTAGTTTTTTCGTTCAACAACGCTAAATTTGAGGGGCGTCTAATCAAATTGCAAATTTGCAAGTCTAATGCAATTTTCTCGACTCAATGGCTTGCTTTCATTTTCGTTCGAATAATGCTCGTTTTCAATTTAAAACACTCGCTTTTACTAGTTTTGAAAATTAGACCTGAGAATTGTGGGATATTTGTAGTCTCGACCAACTCTTCATAACAACAAAAAGGATTAAACAATCACCAGGAAAAACATACGCTGCCTATAGAAATCCAAATAATCTTGTGAAGTGGGTGAGTTTTTTGTTGTTGAATAAGAAGAAGGGGGTACTTTTTTTTCTTTGATTTTTTAAAAAATGTTCCTGAGGTATACATGTTAAGTCAAAACTACTGTTTTGAAAATGAAATTATACCACACACAATAAAATGGCTACAGCAATCCACCAATTCGTTCTTTTTATTATTCAAGAAAAACTTTCGTATTCACAAATAAGAAAACTTTATTATTTTATTTTTCAAAATTACGTTTTCGATTTTTTAATTTGAATCGCAAAGTAAGACAAAAGTCCGAAAAAAAAATTCAAAACTATTCATAATACATTACGCCAAAATATTTAAACATGACAGAATACAAACATGTTTTGGATATATCTTCAGTGTGTACATTTTTCCATATACAGAATTGAAGTTAATTTTTAATTTGTTTGTTTTTCCACATTTAAAAACGAAGCAATATTTTGCAAGCAGTTTTTTTTTTGTTTTATTGTATTGTTTAAATTATTTTATGTGCACTTTGTGGTTAGCTGAGAGGTCCGATTGTAGCGCTACATGTTTGTACTTGGGCTACCGGTTTGGAGGTTATGTTAATTAAACAAACAATCATAATTGATCATTACCATTGTAATTCATTAAATTCATTAATCATACATTTAATACACCATTTGCTTAACTGGCCTGGTTAAGTTTTTGTTTAGCTTTACCTAGTCTTGTTATGTAGCTAAGTAGTGTTTATGTAAATCTATGTTTTATTTGTCTGTATTGTCTAGACAAATAAAACGCGCTCATCGAGTTTGCACTCATCGAGTTGAGCGCAATAAACTAAATTAAATTAAAAGTACACCTTCGGAAGTTCACCTGGCCAAAAATACAAACAAGTAGTATCACAAGCGGGCTTGTTAGCTAGTCACAAAGTACCATTTTTTAATTTTTTATATACTTTTTTTTATATAGTTTTTTCTTAAAAAATAAAACCAATTTAAACAGAAGTCTAATGTATGGAAAACAAATGCACACTGAAGTTGGGTAGTGAACATCCAAAACATGTTTATTATGATGACTTCCACAATTTCGTACATTCGCAAATTCAAGACACATTTCACATACAGTATCGTAAAAATCAGTCCATGCATTTTTGCGTGATGCCCGAATAGACAAACGATTATATTATTTATATAATTAATAATGTATTCCATAATAGTTATAATTATTTCAAATTGTTGCGTGACATGATGTTATAATTCGACTAATCAGCAAAAATTTCAGTATTAACCAGACAGTGGTTCGAAAAACCAAAATCCGGTTCAATTTTTAAATTCTCACGCCAACTCAACAGGAAACTCACTCTTATCCAATTCACTGCTTAATTCAATCAAATAAATACATGCAAACGTGTAGTTTTTAATGCAATAAAATGCAATGTACTGAACATTGATGAAACCGAAAGTAGACATAAACCAAATTTAAACAAGTCGAAATAGATTCGAGAACCACAAAGAAAAAGCCATTTCTTTTTTTACCCTTAGAAAAGTCTGAAGAATATATTTTTTCCCGGAACAATTGTCTCGTTTTCGCTTGATATACAGTAAGCTACTTAACGAGATTCGATAATAGAGTGGTGAAGAAAAATAAAAGCTACCAAGTCCGAATTCTATTACTTTTATGGCCGAAATGGTATCAGTTTGGAACCATGAGAATAAAGCTTCCGGAATTTTTATTCCTAAAAGCTGGGGAAAAATCAACAATGAATACAACTCCGGCCCCCACAAGGCACATACCCCTTAACTAAAGTAGGGAATGAATAAAATAATTTTATGTGAGCGTCATTTTCTACTGGCATTTTTGATTCAGTGAAAAAATTCAGTGCAGACTAGTGCAATCGATTGGTCGAAAATTTCACTCCAGAGGAAGGCGTATTAATAATTCATACATCGTTTCAAATTTATTAGATAGCAGCCAGGTTGGGTTACAAATTTTATAAAAATGTATCTTTTATTGCTCTTTAAAGTAGCGCTACCAATTCAAACCTATCTCTTATGACAAAAAAATGAAAACGAAAAACTAATCTGAAAAAGTTTTTGCCGTCTTTTATACTCACTTTCAAACTTTTTTTTCTTGTATGTGATAATTTTAATGGCTTTCTGATGTTTTCGAAAAAAAATATGAATCTTTGCTTTACAGTTTGATTGAACAAAAATATCACTAACCAAAACACAAATTCCAATTTTGCAGTAAAGTGAAGTTTTAATTTAAAAGACATTCAAATTAAACAAGTACATTAAAAATGCTTTTTAAGAATACGCTTTATATTTATATATAATTTCGCTTTATGCGAATTTAAATTTACGCGATATTTGAGTAATTAGATATTCGATTTATGCGAGTTTTGCTCTATTCCATTTTCGATTTCTGCAAGTATAATGATTTTATGCAAAATTTTAATTATTTGAATTTTGATTTATGCGGATTTAAATTAATGCGATCTTTGAGTGATGTGTTATTTTATTTATGCGGTTTCAGATTTATACGGTTCTCACTTAATGCGATTTTGGTTTATTGGATTATACAGTATATTATCATAAATGTCTGTAAATGTCAGTGTATGTTCAATTTACCAGCTCGCCCACAAAGTCACAAGTGAAGCTAATAAGAAGAATATAAAAATAAAATACTAGTCGTATTGAAAACTAATAATCAGTCATCATCTAGTTCTAGTGGATATACAATAATTTTGACATTAAAATACAATTTATTTTTTAAAAATTAAATAAAAGATTACAACGTTTTGAAAAATTAATTATCCAAATAGTTAACAACATGGATGACATTATTCCAGTAGATTGATCCATTTACACTAACCGGATAGTTGTTTTTTTAAATCACCTTTAATGGTCTTTAATTGAGTCACCGATGAAAGCATTTTGAGGTTTATCATCAATATTTCATTTGCATCGTTAATGCGGGGTTTTTAATGCTCTTAGTTTGTGTAAAATTTAAATGGTCGATAAAGTTTGTACATTCCCCCACGATAAACAATAAATAGATTAAAGGAAGCGCTTTTCATCATCATTGACATTTTTTTGTTTGCTTTATCTGACATTCCATACAAAGACAGCACCTTCACCTTTCGAACGTGGTGTGTGTGTGTATGTGTATGTATGTGTGTGTGTGTGTGTGTGTGTGTGTGTGTGTGTGTGTGTGTGTGTGTGTGAGTGTGTCTGTGTCTGTGTGTGTTTAGGTAACGCCGTAGGTCCGTACGGCTGTTGAATCCTAATAACACCCAATATGATTCTACTCATTTGTCAATAGGCCGTTAAGGGGCTTATTCGCTAATTCGCTCATCAACGAACAACAAAAAAGAGGGGGATTACGTTTTGGCGAGCTTGACCCTATTGATTGCAGCTGGGCAGGTTCCGCTTGAAAATCAAGGCTTTTGCATTACTGTGAAAGCCATTTAGGAAAGTTTTAATGTTGGTTTTATTTCGATGCAAATGACACGTTAGCTTTGAAGCCCGAGCTCGTTTGCAAGCGCTCCTCGCTACAATACAAAGTGCGCATTTGCTGCCTAAAATTAGCGCTTGACAAGCAACCTTTTCCCTTCATTTCCCCGTGTGCTAGCAGTAGGGCGGCCCTAGTTTTCAATGGCTTATTGTCAGATTCTCCACGATTAGCCATGTTACCCGAAAAATGCAACTTATTATATGGTGAATTAAAGTAGCGAGTGCCTTAATAGCAATGTGTTGGACGCTTGAAAACTCGTTTGCGCTTTATCTAATGCAAAGATCACAAAACTGGGTTTCCTGCTTTGGGGGGGAAATCAAAAATTCTTGACACACACGAGCTAAGGGGAAGTGTGTGGAGTACGCTACTATTTGATGTTAATGCCACGTTGAAGTTTAACGAGACGTTTTGTCTTTAAAAGTTGGTTTATAACGCATTAAAATGATCATTTGTTTAAGCAGTGAGAGAGTTGATAAATACCAAAGCAGCCTTATTCTGAATTAACAGAGTTGACAACATTAAGCCAACCTTAAACTTTTTTTTTTGTGTGTGTGAACATTTGCTTCCCAAACTCCAATACAGAAAACAAAATGGCCTTTGTGTGAATATTTATGAAACTTGAAACCCAAATGAACATTTCGGGGGAAAACGGAATGACAAATTTGACACGCGCAATCTTTCGAAATTATTCAAACTATTCATTACGAAACGACATTCGACATGGAACGAACCTATCTTTGAATAATTTGCCTCCCAATAAAAGTTCAATTTGCAATCATCACTTTTTGCAACGAGGCAGCAGTGCACATTGCGAAACACAAGATTAGCCTTTGGCCACGAAGCAATTTCAATTTGATGCGTCAGCCAGAAATGATTTCTGCAAAGACAGCTCACACCTTAACATGCTCTACCAGACAGTCGTGTCACTAAAGGCGTTTGTCTGTTCGCACCTTTGCACATCAAAATTAAATACCGTTAAAGGTCCGATACTTTGTCAGTTCATTGACATGTTGCAAATAGAATAAAATGCACACCAAAGTTTGACAGTCACCAGATTTTGACAAGTTAAAAGTGTAAGAAACTTGCAAATTATTGTGAATATATCTGTACGATGCAGACAACATACTTAAAGTTGCAGGAGATATTTTCCAAGAAACATTATTTTAAGCTAATTACATACATACGTCAAGTACACAAGAAGTCCTCGATTTATGCGAGGGTTACGTTCTGCAAAAATTGTAATATCGAAATTGCCATGAAATGGAAAATCTTCGGCGTTCAGTCATTTTACACTACTCATCAAAAATTGCACAATAGCAAAATTATCTTGCAAATAGCTAGCTCCTGAGGAAACATTGAATATTGTCGAAATCGCATATAAGATACTCGTATAATCAATAACTATCTGTACTTGGTATTGACTCAGTAAGGTAATAACTTACTAACATGCTGTATATACGGGTGATTATATGATATTAATTTATCATGCACAAAACCCCATTTACGCACGAGGAATGTACCTTATATACAAATTATTGCAAACTAAATCAAAGCCCGTCAATATTGACGGAGAAATATACAGTAATATCTAGAGTAATTTTTTACATCATTGATTCTGTGATTTATCAATAAATTACAAACAATTCCTAAACGTTTGACGATATCATTTCATCGTTTTATCTTATATTCGCATATTTCATTTCTTTTTATTTCAGATTTAATCAAATATATCATCAAATCATATATAATGGTACATCATAAATTTTAAATGTATTTAATTAAATGGCACCAAAAGTTAAATGACACCAAATTAGTTATCAAATTATTTAATTTAATAACTAAAATTTTCAATATACAAAAAGTGTTATTTATTTTAAATCACATTAATTCTTCAATATCTCTTTTACAAAAAAAGCACATATATTACACATATAGTAATATATTTAAAATAGATACTGTAGCCTATATAATTTTTTACAAGTTTGTCATAATTACTGAATTTGTATTTAAATATTGTTTCCGTAATCTTAGTTTAATTTCCAGATGATTTTTTTAAATTGTTTAATTTGCATATCCATTGAAGTGCGTTTAAGAAAAAGCTTTGCTGCCCGCTCTGGCTTCTCTGTTATAGAAGTTTGCACTGCGAGAAAACAACAAACGGGGAAGCTTTCGTGTCATCTCTATTGCGTTGCTTAATTTATTTAAGAATTCCCAATTGACAAATATTGCTAATTATAAATAATTAAAATCATATTTTTAAGCGATTCGACAAAAACAATTCGGAATTTAGTGTACGCTAAATTGCCTGTTTTCAAGCGATTCATTGCAACAAACAAAACACAATGCGAAACGTACATTTTGAAGCTATTTAACTGAAAACATGAATCACCTTATAGTGTAAAATAAGTTTAAATTGATGGTAAGATAATTATGTTTAATATTTTATATCAAATTCAATAACTTAACTATATGCAAACTGCAGTTATGCCTGTCAAATGACACTAATGACGGGTCTAGACGTTAACCCGTCAATAATGACGAAACAAAATCCAGAAACATTTTGACACACTCTTAACACACAGAAACACTTCCAATTTTGTAAATACATGATATTTTTAAAACAATATTAGAATTTTTGCAGGGTGTTCATAACCTCCGATTCAAACATTATGACATATATACTGTTGATATAATGTGGTTACTATGATACCGTCATTTAATGATCATCAACATAACCACTCAATGACAAAATGTTGGACTTCAAATGTCCATTTCTCAAAATTGACACGTCGTCAACAGTTGAAAATGCCGAAGTTGCTTTAACCCACCAATAACGTTTAAAAAATTCGTATCGCAAGAGCAGTCCGTGTAGACCTGACGGACGTACACACACAAAAAACTGGAAAATTAGGTAGATAAATAAGAAAATATACGGTGAGTTTTTATATTGTTTACAGTGTGATTCAAATTATTAAACAGTATTCAAATAATTATAAAATTTGTAGAAATTATCATCATCTTACGAAAACATGTTAGTTCAAAGCTGAAAACCAATGCAAAAAATGAAGACACACGCACAATATGAGTTGTAACTTTAATCGTATACATTAGCAAGCGGTTAGTCTAACTCTTAGACGTGTAGTTCACAAAATATGCTTAAATATTCATCAGCCTAAAGCTATAAATTTCAATTATGTTTCGCTTTATAAAAAAATTTAATGATTAAAAGTTGATCTCAAAGCTGAATATAAACATGCTGAAAATATCGTTCGTCAAAATGTCATAGCAAAGCCATCCATTCATTAGTTTAATCGAACAGCATGGCCCGACCCTCGCTTCATTTCACGTGCTGATGTGGTGATAATTAATTGAATAATTGACGCTAAGGGTTAATGAAGACCGAAGCTAATTAGTCTAACCAACAGCTGTCATTCAGTAATCAAACGTGTTTTTTTTACTGCACGTGTTACCAAAAAAATGCGCAATTAAACATATTTTCCCAATTCCATACTTTCGCGAAGCAATCCAACGCAGCACAACGTTTCACCGAAAAAAAAAATGTTTTAGGGGAAAACACATAATGCACTATTTAATGCTTAGCTTTCATTGCGGAAAGTTTTTCCATGGCACTTTCTAGAAGCTGGACCAACGATAATAAGCAGACACCTAAATAGAGTCCTAAAATGCCTCCGATGTCGCCGAGCAACGCTATAAGGTCGTAAATGAAATATTCCACCACAGTCTCCACGACGGGATCACTGAAGAAGACAGAAATGTTAGTGGTAGGGTCGTTAAGAGAGTATTTGTCCATTAGCAAAAGTGGTGAGTAGATGATCTCGTCGCACTTGCGATGGCAATTACATTTCGAGTAGGGCATTTTCTTGAACAACTGGACTATTTTGTAGTAGGTATCAGCTACTTGTGTGTGATTCTTACACTCAGTTCCCACCAGATGTGTTACATTCAGACAATAAATTCTGCAAACATTACAACTAGAATTAACTTTTTTTCTTTTGTTACACGTCATGGAGACGTACAACTTACTAGAGACTAATTAAGCAATTTGCAGTTACCTGCAAATGTTTTCTAGCACAGCTGCTGCACGTTGAAAGCATTGAAATCTACAAATAGAGTTGTTCGTTTCGGATACGCATGGCTTGCTCTTGGTTGACAAATACTGAAACTATTTTATAACTACTGTATAATTTCAGATTACAATTTTGCTTGTTTTGTTTCATCGTGTGAAAGTTGATATAAAAAACGATTCTACATGCATTCCACAGGCTACAAGTCAGTGCAAAAATAGCTAATATATTCAATGTTATTATTTTATCAATACTGTTAATTTATTATTCGTATAAACGATTCCACCAAGAAAAACATTTCTCGGGGTTCTCCCGTTTCCGTTTTGCTTCATAAAAACTCTATTTCATCATTATCATGCTAACCTCATCATTATTCTTATACTTTCCGATTTAGTACAGTTTGAGGGCCAAGTGACATAATCGTATGGCCAGTCGGTGCCCTCGTAAAAAACCAAATACCCTCTTACACTATTAAACTTAATACCCACCTATATACACTATTGAATTTTAAGATGGGGAGTAAAAGTCAAGCAAATGTAGGCTTACTTCAAAGCCGAGTCTTTTAGCTTGACTTATACTTGTAATTTTGTGCAAAAAAATTTTTTTCTGTAGTAAATGTATTGACACAATAACGTCAAACGTGATTTGCATGTATTAGCATAAGTGTTTAATCATATTATAAAGCTTAAAAAGTTACTTGTTTTGCAGATAAAACTAATCTGGCGTCCGCAGATGAAAGTAATTCCAGTGACTGAAGTTTCATAGGCTTATGATAAGGTGATAAATCATTTTCAAAGTGAACCAGTAACTGAAAATAATTTTCAAAGCATCATACTATAAACATTACAATTATTTAAAAAAAAATTATGAATTAAATAACATATACTAATTATTACACGAGTATAATTTTATATGATTAAAGGATAGTAAATAAAACATAAAAATACTCTACAATAGGATTACTGCTACATGGTTCTTTAGAAGCATCTACTGAAAGAGATAGTTTGAAATGATCCACATTACTTGGTCTTACAGGCTTATCTAAAAAGAAATATACGCGTATAAATATATTCATATATTTTTTTCAAAATTTTGCTACATAACATATTACTACATAGATGAACGAGTTACCAACCAATGACAAATGTAGAACACGTTCCAAAAATTGTCGCTACATCTGTTAACTTCACAGACGAAACTTCTCCATCTTCCCCTTTAAACTTGAATTTGGGATAACAAATAATCTTAACTCTCCAGCCTTGAAGTCCGTAATTAAAATATGTTTTTTTACAACTCACGGACACAGTAGCAGTGATGAGAGAACTAACGTTGGTCGCTCTCCAAACATCATCAGCGGTAATTCCTAACAAAGGAATAAATTCCCAAAACAAAGGTTGGAATGGTACCGAACACTCGAATTTTGTTATATTCTTCTTGAGAACTATTTGTTGTCTCAGCTGTTTCATGCGAGGTGTTGCCACATTTGGTCCACCACACAATGTGATAGCGGGAAGTCCAATGGTTCGGTTGTGTACAATGGATATCACCGTTCCAATTGGATAGCTTAGATACAAGTTAATTAGCTCTATTATCTGATATGTACACAGCGCAGTGCAAACAAATGCACTAATCACCCAAAGAACAAAAAACCAGCTCCTGTTCTTAACCTTCCGAGATTGGTTGGTTTGAGCAACGCCAGTAAAAGGACTGCTGATATTATTATGGATTGAGTTAACACGGTGTACTAGTCTGGGCCTGTTGTTACGAAGGTTAGTTTTATACGTATCGGTAACCCTACCATACCAAAAAATAAAGCAGTCGTGAAATTTTAAACAATTTCGATAACCAATATTGAACATAAAAATAAAAATGAAAAATTCGAAATCTCTCATACCTACAAATCGGATAGCCACCCATAATAGTGGTTGCCATTTCAAACTGTATTTATGGTCTCCCCTTTAGTTCAATTTTGGTTAGGAAAAGAAAAGAAAACGTTCGGCAGTATCATTTTTATAGGTTTTTCATGCCGATCGACGCTATCGATTCCATTAAATAAAGTGTCTCGTACTTTTGAAGGCTTTAGATTTTACGATATTCTTTCAAATAATTCAGTTAAGGATGATGAGTCAGAGGCAGCCTTTAATGTAAACATCAATTTTATCCTCAGGAAACTAAGATCTCGACTGACAATGACATTCTTTAACGAAAACTCCTACTTCAAACCATTGCCTTAAGCCCCATCAGCAGCACTCTGCTTAATTATATTCGACATTACATTTTCAGCGATGAAACAATACACATTAGCTCGAGTGTTAATAATACGTTTCAACTTCTAAATAATATTGACACAAAACAGATAAAAATGTCATCTAATACTGGTGGTCTGGCTATCACAATTGCCAAAGGTAGATTACTTAGGAATTCTAATTATTGAAATGTTACGTACTAGTGCAAATGTAGTTTATTTATGTAGTTAGTTTTTAAAACACGCAAATCTTGATGCAATTACTAAATTATAGAATGTAAGAATTTAATGAATGTAAGGATGTAATATAATTCTTTCAATAGTACTCCATATAATTAATATTAGCAAAATTATTGATACTGCAAAATTCCAGTGATAGTACACACAGTATATTATTACTACAATTATGCAGTACTTTAGTGCTTGAATGTATGTCACAAAAATAAAAATAAAAATGCAATCATTTGGAATGCAATAGATTACACTTGAATTACTACGAAATGGCTAAAATTTATTTTAAATATCATAAACATTTTATCAGACATTAACCAGAAAACGTCATTCAATGAAACTAGCGGCCATAAGTATACCAAATTTTTATAACAGCGCCAAATAAAAATGCTTTATACCATACGCAATCAATAATCAATACTGTTTCATTAATAAAAATAAGGGCCTTTGTATATACAAGATTTTAGGTCAACTATATGATACACGTATACACATATGTATATACTGTACTTGTACAAACGCAGTATATTGGCTAGATGTGTTAGAATAATATACAGAATAATATACATTATCTACATACTATTTAGTACAGTATAAGTATATAAATATAAGCACATATAAATATATTTATATAATACACATGACAGTAATTAATTATTAGTAGCATTTCCTAATGAATAAAATTATAACAATAGCTTTAAAAAACAAATTAAAAAACAATTAAATAAAATCATAAAGAACACCACGAAAAATAAAATAAAATCCAAACATCAAGAATTATGGTCCGGACACAACCAAATACGTAGGCCAAATTAATAAACTTAATTAATTCGTTGACTATTTGCAACTATGTTGACTATAGTGAACTATTTAGATTCTCGACAGTCAACTATCTTGACTATTCGCAAAGTTTTCACCGACATTTTTACAAATTATGTATTACATACATTTAACATTACATACCTTTATTATGTTGTCAGTTACTATAGTTGGATCAGCAACTGTTTGGCGTCGTTGACGATAGATGACCACAGATGGTAGTTTACACGCTGTGGTCATTTCAGCTGACGATGTCCAGTTCGACGGTTTGAATTTGGCGCCTTTGCTAGAATACAACAGCAATAAACATGGCTGCGGACGAGTAACAACCTTAATGACGACACCCGTTTTCCTTTCTCTTTGAAGTTATTAGTTTGCTGTCTCGTATCAAAGTGTACAGTTTAATAACGTAAGATCCTTATTGTCGCTTAATCTAGATTGTTATAAAGTTAATTGAATTAGATAAACAAACCTCGATCGAACGTTCTTCTACTTCGTGCTCATGTAGAAACGAAAACAACCCGAGGATCAATGAAAGCTGTTGATTGGCTGAGAACCGAAACTTTTGGGAGACGTGACAACAAGGTACGTAGTTGTTTGTTTACATTTCGATTTCAGCAGACGATCACCTCATTGCAATAGTATTGAACTGTATACTAGAACTAGACCTATGGACATATTGTTTACGTTAGCAATCATTTTGAACCATTAAAACGTACTACACAGTTAATAGCTAATATCTATACTGTAGCCACTATATCTATACCATTGGTTCCCAACCATTTTCGAATTTAAAAAATTGCGTTAAAGTTCATTTTAATAGGGTATAGAAATCAGGATATTTCATAATATGATTTAAACTTAATAAGTTATAATTGCAACTAATACTAACAACTGAACCCCTCAGAAAAACCTTCGCATCTCTCAAGCTGGTCACGACCCATAACTTGGGATCTATTGGATCTATACAATATGTTTTTCTCTAATGTATGCATGTAAATTAAACTACAAAAAAGAACAAGACCAAGTCATTTGTGTGAATTGTGACATTCGTTCTTACGAATGTTCTTGAATCAATTGTTTGTAAACCGAGAATTATCTGCATAGTGTTAGTATTAAATCATAAATTAATAACCACTCACTTGATATCTAAATTTTTAACCTTACATTTTTGCCATAACGTGTAAACTTTCATAATCGTTGTATAAATCCACATTATTATAAACAATACATTTGGTAAGATAATTGATCATCGTACAAATACTTCAATGATCATATAGACTACATTTTCCTTAATTTAATTTTTTGTCTCTTTAATATTCCAATTAAGAACCATCATTTTCATCTGCAAACATGTTAAAAGAAAATATATTAACAAAAAAAATCGTTGAAATTTAAATTTAATTGGATAGCAAGATTCTCCCTATCTTGATGAACATAATGATCAATAATTTAAAAAGCTATTTTTTGTAAAATAAAAATGAGTAAAAAGTTTAATTGGAAATACAGATGACTGTATTTATAATTATTAACGAGAAATATTTTCTATAATTTCTTTGTAGAATTTTTTCTTATGAAAGCCGCCCTTAGAAGAAAGACTGATCGTCTTTAAACAGAGTTTAACAATATGTATAGTAAAAAATTCTATCTAAACAATTTTTTTATGGTTGATCATCAACTTTAATTGGATGTAAAAATAATTGCTTTACGTGATTATTTTTTTATATATTATAACATTAATTGGTATTATTACGAAAGGTATAGTTCCTATCAAAATCCAACATGGTTTATTTTTAAATCTTAACATTACACATTGTCGGTTTTTATTTATTTATATTTTTTTTTTTTTGTAGTTGTGAAAAATAAATATCAAAGTTTGTAGTTCGACATTTTTAATGAATAATTTTTTTTCTGAAGAAAGAACATTAACAACAAAAAATTCATAGAACAGTAATCATCTAAGAATATCAAATGCCTTGATTCAATAATAAATGATTTTTTTTTAATCAAAGTCATCTAAATATGTCAGTGAATCTTATCACGTCATCTTGATTTTTTATTTTGGTTACAAAAATGTCGAACCAGGATCACGTATTTGAAAAGTACAGTTCTTGTCACTCGCGCGTTTATGGATCAATAGTTTCACAAAGATGACACAGTGGAAGATCACTGTAGGCACTATCACAAGCATCGATCTTTGGGTTATCTCCACACTGAAATCTTCTTGCACACATATACACGCACATCAACACTCGATGCTTTGACGTTAACAACAACATAATTCGGATTATGTGTAAATAATGATGTCACCGTAGTTTGTCTCATCAAGAATTCCACGGGTTTTGGTCCTCGACTGAAGCATTATGTTAAAGTAGAGCATTGATGGTGGTGGTTGTGGTGGTGGTGGTGGTGATACAAAAAATGGTGTTTTAATATTTGATTCCGTTTTTTAGGTTCAATGAACATTTTTGCTGTTTTACATACTTTCAAGTTACAGCAAAAAAATTGTCTAGTGTAGGAAGTAATACTTTAGAGACATTCCTGTCTGGCGTAGAATATTGGCACAAGAAAATTGTCTTGAATGAAGAGAATTGTCTTCTTTCTTCTTCACCAGTTTTATTGTAGCCACTGTTTGTATTTTATTTCATTAAAATTTAAAATAGTTTCTGTGTGGTGTATTATGAAGTTCCACATAATATATATTCACTTGGAGTAGAATTGCCCATCGGAAAAATAATACAATTACAATCACATTTTTGTTTTTCCTTTTTTAAACAACTTCGCCTGTTGATGAGAGACGATGATGTAACGGAAGATTGATCATTCCTAATTAAATTAATCAAAATTAATTAAATGGGAAATTATTCGATATTCTTTAAAATGATGAGTGTGAATTGACTCGATTAATATGACAAAAATATTCTATAGCAAACAAGCAAACAAAAAAAAACAAAACAACCAACCAAATACTTTTTTGTTTTTCAATTTAACTTAAAAATTAAACGATTTTAATTGAGAAAGCATTTAAAATTTAGTAAGATGCTATATTAGCGCTATAGCAAACAATGCGATCAAAATATCAAGAACGCCCCCTCACCCTCTAACCAATAAACACGGGCCACTGAATAGTTTATTTATTGTCCAACTCTTATGTCGCCCACGCTCATTGGCGAGGGGTGTTCTTAACAGCACGAGTGATATTTCGATCGCATAATTTGCTGCAGCGCTTATAATGAAATTTTACATTATGACAAAAAATTCTGTAGCAGCATTTTTCCAATTCAACCTCAAAAACATCTACCGTAATCATCATGAAAATTAAAAAACCAATAGTCATTTAATGCACAAAAGTCCTAAGTTACAGCTGTTATAAAAAGATTAGATAAGATTGTGATGTCTTACTTTTGCTTGTTTCTATGTCATCTCTATCACAGTAATGATCTTGTAGTGTTGGCGCTGATGGTTCTGTTGAGTATTGTAATCGATTTTCATCCATCTTTAAACTTGCGTCTCGATATCTACAAAAGCACAAAATCAAAAGGAACACTATAACAAGACACGGTCTATTGTAGACAATATAACATAAGTTTAAAGTTAATCGACAGCAATTGGTGAACCTAACTACTAGTGTGCTGTCGATATCTTAACAGGGGGGCGCGTTAGTATTGAACGATTAATCAATGTCTACTAGAACAAAAAAGGAAACTATTTTGAAGAATCGATTTTTTTTGGTTAAAAAATCGACTATCTTGAATAGTTTTTCATCGTAATTATCAATAATATTGTAATAGCGATGTTGTAAACAATGACAAAATGCATTATAGTTCAAGGACTTCCGGCAATTTGAAACCAAATGAATTTTTTACATAAAACTGTTCCTCAGTGCTAGTTATTTTGAAACTGTCTGAATTTTCCAGAAAATGGCGGCATAATATAATCATCTTCCTTGTTGCTTATTGTGGTACTCTATGGAGTTTCTCACAAAAAAAAACGGCTCTCTTGAACAATGTAGCTTATCATTATATTGCTCGAAGCCCTTCACTTAACTTTTGCTATGTTGTTGTTTTTTTTCAATAAATTTTTATCGATGTTTTTTTTTTTGACGTTCAAAGTTGATCTCGCAAAACTTTTAAAGAGGAGTTCGTCAAATGATAAAAAAAAGTTAACAAAGGGCTGCCGCAAATTTCCCAGAACCTAACGTACTTGTAGGACGAATATGTTTAGACGGTTTTTAAAGTAAAGTCATCAGTGTTTATTTATTCACTAACGTACTTGACTGAGTAGGGAATTCTAGAGGGTATGATATTCCTCTGTCCGGATGTGAATATTCTATCGGAAACTTCTACATTATAACGTTTCCATTCTGCGTCTGGAGAACTTTCGTTGGAAGTGCTCGATTCTGTTCCACGATAAAGAAGATCTGGAACTTAAATTAAAACATTTGTTAAATTGGGTACATACGTCACTCGCTAGCTAAAAAAACCCTAATAAAAATAAAGTATATTGAACATTATGGAATGAGATAGAGAGAATGTTTGTCTTGTATGAAAAACAAACAAACATGTTTGTTTTGACTGACAGAAATACTGTAGGAGACGAGTACCTGTTGTTTCGGGAACTGTTTGCTTTTGATGTGAAAACAGTTTGTTATCATTCTTGGTTATGCTGTCGTAATTACGTAAACTGCTCTGAAAAATAACGTTCACAAGGTGTAGGAGATAAATTTCCGTTTTCTTATTCTTTTTTTTTTATATACTTTAAATGGAAAAACAACAACATTTAAGATGTGGAATTCATCAAGCATGAATTTAATTAAATTTTTGCTGACATGAGTAAGAAATGCATCGAAATAAACAAACCCTTTCATCATGGCACACAATTCATTTAAGCACTGGGAGAAAAGTTGTTCCAAAAGAAAAAATAATTTATCGCATTCAAAATTTTAAAAGCTTTTTTCGTTGTCATTGCAAAACATTTTTTGGGGATAATTTTCCTAAGTGTTGCTTTCGTAGTTTATTTTTTGCACTAGTCTCATAAAAAAAACAATAAAATTTGAGTGAATAATTGTTTCTTCGGATGTTCCATGTTTTTTTATGATGCAATTAAAAACAAAATGTTGATTATTAAAATGAGCGTTTAGCAGTTTTGAATCCACTTGTTTAGGGACAGGGATCATTCGTGATCCTTTTCACTTTTATTTTTAAAAAAATACCAGCACGTGAGTTTCATAAAAATTTATAGCTTTAAGGGAACGGATTATTCAAATCCTTTTATAAGCAGATGAAACCAAGGAGAGAAAAAACAAGTCTGTCAAGTTTGAGGAATACAAATGCTTTTTGGGCGAATTACCGTCCAAAACGTATCACTCAATACATATATTTTATGTTTAAACCATCTGAACTGTTTATAAAGGGTGGTTCAGAATCCTTTTTTTTTTCATATACTCGAAAGTTTGGTCTCTAAGTTGCAAATTGAGTACTACATATTAATGAAGATGAAAACATATTGTAATGTAATTTTATTATACAGCTCAACAACCTCAAAACCTAAAACCAGTAATCCGAAAACATTAGTTTATTCAGAATGAATTTTAGGCAGTTAGACCTTGCCTGCTATCATTGTTTTACAATACAATTTTCATCATTTAAAGGATTTTTCAATGGTAAGGTGAAATCTTTAGAAATGAATTAAAGGTGCTTACTGTATACTGTTATAGGCATACACAGTATCAACCAAAACCATCAATAATCAAGAAAATGCACTCATTCAAAATAAATGAAAACTTGTTCAATAATTTTGAGCTTAAAGTTGTCAAGCTGTATCTAGCCTTATAATTAATGAGTTTTCACGGTAGATATAGCATGGCTGTAGTTTATATAACTACCCTATATAATTTCATGACTTTTGTAATCTTCATGTAATGTTGAAATAAAAAGCGTCATTTCAGTATTTCATGAGGCAAGCGTTTTTTGACGCTAGTACCTGACGTTTGTTGTTTCACACTGAAATAAAAAGAAGATAATTTCGTGCGAACGTTCAAGAAGAGTAAAACGCAACGTCACGCATCCAACTCACGTCTTGTTGGCTTAAACGTGTAGGACAAGGACCATGTTAGTGTATTAGTCAGCCATCTCTTAGGAATAAACTTAAATTAATCTAGTCAAATTAGTGCTTTTTTTACTTGTGTCGTCCTATTCAATTCAAAGTTGCGAATATTCAGGAATCAACAATTCAATTGAATAGACCATAAATATATCAACTTTACACAAGAATTTTGAAACATCCTGTACAGCGTAAAAAGTTAAAAAGTTTTGTTAGTTTAATAATTATAGTCAAGATTTTGCGTTTCCCCCCCCCCATATTCATCCCCGAGGAATTATTTCACTGTAACAAATCATTGGAGCTAAGTTATGCTACATTTTTCATGCAATCCCATTAAATCCTTAGCTTTCGCAGTTAAAGCCATTACTCTGAAATCGAATTAATGGGTTTGAAATCCCAGAAGGAAAACAGCAGTTTGAGCATCATCATTTTTTGAAAACGTTCCAAAAACATTTGGTTTGTGAGCGCTGGAATGTTATCGCATCGTGCCATTTTAACTCGTTTCCAGTGCTTTATGCTTTCGCAATTTTCCTTATATATACTCACTGCATAGTTTTTTTTAACCCAAATGCAGTTATTTAATTCTCTTAAAACAAAAATCCTGAATACACCACACTACAAGATTAAAGCGAAGCCATTTAGAAACATTTCACTTACAGTTTTCAATGGTAGTTCCTGCCACGATGGAGCATGCACTTCAATTTTATTGGAAGAATCTGGGATTTTATATGTCGCGTAAGGACAAACATCATCATCCAAACCTATGTTAAGTTTACAACAACAACAAAAAATCTCTAATAAATTTCTGCGTAATTTGAAATTTTGCCAGGAAAAAAAAACACCCAACTAGGTACAACGCACTAACCTGCACGTAGATAATTAAAATGAGGTCTTTCTGGAGGACTGATTAAGTAATTGAAATCTTTTTTATCAAACTCGGGTCTTGGTCCTGCGGACTTTGCGTTAAATTCATGGACTAACTCGATGTCACCTCCCTTCTGGTTTTCCGTAGCATAATTTGCTAAAAAGAATTAAACACTAATGAATATTCATGAGTGAACCATTTTCTGGGTTAAAATGAGATGAATCTTTCAGTATGCACTGTGTAACCTATACTTTATAGGTACAATAGACGTGAACCCAGGCTTCCATTCTGAGATAGGCTCATCAAAATGTTTCAACACAAGCAAATTAAAAAATTTAAATATTAATGAGTTTATCCTCCGCATTTATGTACCCAACAAAATATAATTTATAAACATGCCAACGATGTTGCTCTGTGTATAAATTTACGTTGTACACCAACGTGATGAAAACGTGAAATATTTAAACTTTTTCAACAAGTTTATCTCTACACTTGGTAGGTGAATCATTTTTTTTTTTATTTATTTCAAAACTTTATAATTTTTTCATTAATTTTTGCGCTGATTAAAATTTTTCTATAAGGTAAGCTACATTATAAAGTTAAGTCATTGGTTGTGGCGATCCACAATAATTGCAATCGTGTTATAGTTTCGACGAGAAATCCTGAAAATTAATAACATTAAATGAATCCCTCAATCACATTTGTGTCAACGGTTTCAAAAATGGTAGTCGTTAAGCGTTTAATGAATGTGACTGTAAAACTGTAATTTCACCATTTCATTCCTAGCCAAGTCGCGTTTTCAAAACTAATGAACGTGTCTCAGAACTACAGATAATGTAAACGAAATGACAAAATAATAGCAAACCAACGAATTGTTGTGTCTGGCTAATTTCGCATTAAAAACAAAATAGAAGGAAATCAAATATTGAAGCAGAACTATCGAGTGTTCTTGTAACTAGAAGTTTTGTTTGCCCATTACAAGTGTACACAAGCGTAAACATTACCGTGTGTAGTAAAGTTTATCCAAACACGCAGTACAACACAATCTTGGTTATACTGTTTCGTGATGAATAGCTTATATTTCATACACGACTATTAATCATCCGGCAGTTTAACTTGTACAAAGCAAACATAAGCACGCTACAGGAGATCGTAGCAAGAACAAACACCACCTTGAATAGCTTTATTCAGTGACCACTATCAATGAAAAGTGAAACAACAAGATCCTCTTTGCGTAATCAATAGCACCAGAGCTGTGAACAATGAAGTTCCTTCCTGCTACTTGTTTTCCTAAACCCAAAGCTCAGTTTGTGACAAAGAAAACTGTCGACTTTAAGTACTCATTAAACTACAAACATTTTATATTGTCAAATGTTGAGAGTCTTATACAACTTTACTAACTGAAACTTTTTTAACACAAAATTTTTTAACGCAAATTTTTTAACACTTGTCTATTCTGAGTTATTCGATTTCTGGGTTATTTATTTCATAACTGTGTCTACTTTAATTTTATCTGATGTGATAACTTTTTCTTTTTTTGTAACTAGATTTTTATTTTTTGTTTCCAAAAATCTTTTTTTACAATTTTTTGGTGTGGCAAACAGAACAATTTGTGAACAACTGTGACGTCAGCTTCTTGTTCAACTAATGGAAACAGATTGGACAAGAAAATATAACTGTGTAGAAATTGACTTGTTACACCAAGAATTGCGTGTGACAAGGAGTCGTAAAGTTTTCATCACAATATTTTTTTAAAAAGACTTATTAAAATAACAGCAAAAATGTACAAATGTCACGGCTGCATAAGTTTTGAAACATATGCATGTGGATATCAAACATGTAAGCAAGATGAAAACTTTAATTTCTACACAATTACAAACCGCGGATAATAACAAATAATTTTATTATCCGCGGATTTGGTAACCAATTTTTGTAGTGTACCGTAGTATAAGTTATGCGATTGCTAATTTTTTGGTTTGACTAATATTTTATATGTTTCAAAAATTTTCTAAACACATTGTAATAAATGAATTGCCCGTTAGCTTTAGTTTACATCTTACTTTACTAGATGGCGTTACTATCTTCATCGATAATATTTTCACCCATGGGTACACTACTCTACGGTAGCTGCATTGCTACTTTATAATAAAATAATACTATTTAACTTTATGTGGCTTTTAAACATTCCTAAAGTGCTACAAAAAATGTGTAAAAATACTACAGAAAAATATGGCGTATTTTATGCATATACGCATATAAAGTTATAAAAAACTGCATTTTATGACGTTTTTTTATAACTTTCCCTGTTACAACTAATTGTATATATAAACTTAATGTTTCTAACCGCGGTTGTGTTAACCGTGGTACACTCTACAAATTAATCTTCGTGGATAAGAATTTGTAATCACATCAAACAAACATTAAAATAAGTATTGCCAACCAGGACATCTTATCTAGTCTTTTTACAAAATACATCTTTATAAATTAATATACGAAAGAAATCTTACCTTGGGTGCGCTTGTTTCTTAATTTTTCATGCCGATATCCAATACACAACGCATATATTCCGACAATAACTACTACTCCCAGCATTGCCACTATGACGGGAATGATGAGCTTCAGATCGTAATAGAACGGAATGTAATCCTCTGTTTGACTTTCCTCTGCTGGTAAAGCTGATCCTAGCAACGGAAAATTTTTCAACGCAATTAATTTAATGCTAATTGAATTAATGAAATAATCACAGATGACATTGGAGATTTAGAAAACCCACTTACTTCCAGAAGATGAGAAGGTAGTAAAATCGTATTCCGAAACTACCGACCCAGCACTACTGTGAGCTGTTATCCGAATGCCGTATTCCTTGCCAGGTTCCAGGTCAGGGATGATGAAGAGCTCATTTTGCTGCTTAACACTGTTAGACACGAGTATCCACTCTGAAGTTCCTTTCAGCTTGTATTCGATGACAAAGTACAATATTGTACAGCCTCCATCATCCCATGAGTTGAGATCCATTGCAACAAAATTGGTATCAGGGTGGATCACGTTATCCCGAAGGGGTGCAGATGGAACTGTAATCAGCAAATGGAGGTCTTATTATTTTTTGTGTTCTGTTTGGACTTTCTTTTTAGATAGGTAAGGAGATGATGAAGATAAGGATTGGAATAGGAAACGGCAAAATAGATTGGGTTCAAATGGAAAATGGTAATACATAGATTGTAGATTGTTCATTTTCTTTTATTTCGTAGGCCTACTGGTTTGCACAATAGAATATGCGTAAACAAAGTATAAACAAAAACAAAACGCAACGTCTCAGGAAAAATACCGTTAAATAGAAAATACAAGTATGTAGATTTTTTTATATTATTATTTTCATATTTATTCAACTACCAAGTTAATTAGCATGTAGTAAGTCAACATTTTTTTTATATACTTTCGAGGCGTATGTACATGTACAACACGGTTTTTATTATAAAACACATGTTTTTTATATATAATTTGTTGCACACGCGAATACAATAGCAGATGAATTAAAGAGCATTATACTGATTAACCTTAAAAATACAACAATTTAAGGACCTGGTGTAAAAGGGAGTTAAGTAACATTTTTACAATTTCGAGAAAAACGCGTTTATAGATCTGAACTTGCCGTGTTGTTTATTGGTCACTTCACATTTTTTGCACTAATATCTTTGCACATATTGTTGTTTTGCATAAAATTATGCGCCAGATAGGTATAATTGCATCTAACACCTTCGAAAATGCTTCTAAGTTATGTTTTAAAAAAATGTTACTTAACACTTTTTTTATAGCAGGTCCTTCAATTATTGTTGGTTATTTTTTGCAACCAGCTATTCTATTGTGTGTTAAAAAATTATTAAACTACAATCAATTTAGTGTAACCTTACACTGTGGTTTTTAGGGTAAAAAATAACAATACTTGAAGACAATTCACAATATTGGTAAAATTCAGAAATTATGTTTTAAACAGCCAAAAGTTTTTCGCGCTATTTTTTATATAAAATATTGATTCAATTTTGTGGAGCGAATTTGAGAAAAGCAAACACAAGAAATCAATTAAGACGTCCTAAAAATCGACCTGCAACTTCTTGGCAGCAACTCAAAGGCAATGCACGCCATTTGCTTTCACCAAAAAAAAAAGTAATTCAAGAAAAAGGAGAAAAAAAAGTCAAGGATGGGGGGAAAAAAGTGATGAGAAAAACATACCTTCTCCCTTAGTCTTGGTGGTAATTACTTCAGAAGGCTCAGCACTTCCTATGATGTTGAAGGCACTCATGTACAGCTGGTATTTCGATCCACACCATAGATTTTCAAGCGTATGCATCCGTTGTTCGCGATCAATTTGCACTTCTTCCCATTCACCGTAATCTCTTTTGAAACTAAGCGAGTACCCTGTGCATAATTTAAGAAAAAAAAAATAATGTATCAAAAAATTTTCCTTTTCTCAATAAATGATGGCAAGTGGTTATCATGAAACGTCATTCTATATTCAAAAGATTTTTTTAAGCCATGTCATCATGAGTAAAAAATGACGTAAGCTAACCTGAAGAGTTTTAACTTAAGAACCTGTCAAATAGTTTGAAGGTGATGATGCTTACCTAAAATTGGACTGCCTCCATCAGATCCTGCTTTCCAATGTACTGTCACAGACGATGCTGTAGTTGATGCAATCGCTACGTCAGGTGATACTGGAGGAGCTAAAGTAAAGTACCAACCCCAAAATAAAAAATCCAAAATTTTGACACGCAAAGAAAAAAAACGACAAAAAAAAGTGAATACAATACATAAGTGACATGCATTAGACCCACAAATGTAATAAAATGTCAACACCCCATCGTCTCTTCCCAAAAAAAGATGTTCTCAAGATGTGATCTGAGTGGATTTGATAAAGTCTGAAAAATGAACTATGGGGATGTATTACCGGATACCTTGGACCAGCACTCTATAGTAGACGGTGTCAGATCCATGGACGTTCTCGACGTGACACGAATAGTTCCCGGAGTCCATTAGAAGGATGCTTCGAATGATCAACGATCCATTCACAGTTATACGAATCCGGTCAGATTCCGTCAAGGAATGTCCACTATCTCCGTCAAAAAATGAAATGACTATACTTTACACATGAAAGCAAGGCACGTATTTACAAATACTGCTCCTGTATATGACAGACATTCAACAACAAGCGACTTTCATCCGTAGAATTTCATGAATCGATGCGCGCAGACTACATAAATGCAGTCCTTCTAATATTTTATATGTAGTAGGAATGCCAAAAACAAGAGTTGGCTCATAGATATGGTGTATTTATAAAAAAACAAGCGTTGATCTCTTAATGGCTATAAAGGGCCAACTCTTGTTGCGTCGACTATACACATTTTTATTTTTGTACTTTTGCTGAACTAGTCACATTACCCCTTAATCGGATTTATATGATCTTATTTTATCCCATGGTAATTTCATTAATATTCTATGTTTAATATGTCATGAACATAGTTGCAGAGACATATTGAGGTCAATACGATTAGTGGATACTTATCGCACCATCAGCACATTTCTAGTAAGTTCAGACATTGAAATTCAAAGCAACAGTCGAAAATATTGGTCAGGAATATAAACTAACGTCGTAAGTCAAAGATAAAACTTATTTTTTGATATACTGGGTGTTTCTAAAGTCAGTATTTATTTGGCGTAACTGGGGTATCAAATGTAATTTTGGAAATTTGTAAATAACGTAAATTTCTCAATGATAAGATTATACGTATATTTGTATACACAATACAAAACATGAACCGAAAAAGTCATAACCCACCTACTTGTGTCAATTAATATATTGTGCAGGTGTATCCATTAATTATACCCATAAGTCTATACTAATCTCAAACCGAACAGCAGTATTTAGGAACACATTTACAAGCATCCGTGGGGTTATTTTTCATTACAGACATTCAAACAATTACGAAAAGTTATAGCACAATAAGATTAGCTTATTTTAATATGAAAAATATCTTTTAACATTTATTAAAAATCTGCTATAATTCTGCTAAATATTAACTTTAGGGACACCCTGTATTATTTTCTAGTGCCTAAAATCAACGTTACTCTCAACAGAATAACCTCCAAAAACTTTCGCTTTTAACTCTTTTACGGCTAACATTTATTTGCATTTAATTTAAGACATGGATTAACTTTAATAAAGCACGCAAAATTTTTTTTGTAACATTTGAAGATGAAAGTGACCTCGTGACTAAAGGTTAACGTTTTCAAACTCCATTTACTACCACATTCTGATTGCGTATACACTGTCTTGAATACAGATCAGGAAAGGTTCGTAGAAACCTTTCACCTCCAAGGGCTAGGTCAACGATCTTTAGCAGAATGATTACAGAACAAAAAGAAATGTTGTACACACGTACGAGTATACATTACAGTATAGTCACATTCTGCGTATTCTAAAACGAAACACAGTTTTTTTAGCAACCGTATCCAATAAAAGCGACTTTAAGAAAATATTGTGAAATTAAACGAAAAAGAAAATGGCTAATGTTGGAAAAAACACAGAGTAAGATTCCATTCAAGACAGTACTCGAAGAATGCACTTAGGTTTTAATGATTTCGTAACGGCTATGCAAGTCAACGACACAAAATTGCCCCATTTTCAGATCTCTTTGATAAACTACTAATTAGATGAAAGTGGAAACGTATGAAAATTAACCCAGCAAATTGACTCATTTTCTCCATGCACTCACGCGAGTCAATTTTCCTAGGTGCTTCTATGTACCCATCAACAACGGGCATGAATAACAGACAGCCAAGCCGCTGACGCTTTTCAAGCCTGTTTAGCGAGGCGGGTTTCTAGGGTTAATTCCCCTCCTCTTTTTTTCATACAAGCAGTCTTGGCCAAGATTCCTGGTTTGTCAATATTATGTTACAAGAGGACCGAGAAGAGATGAAAAAGAAGGCATCCGAGAAGAAGACTCCGGAGCTGCCAGCTTCCAAACCAACAATGACTAAAGAGCGCTTGGATAGGCAACTTTTATTGATCGCCCAGTCCAACTGCGTTTGCAATTCCCAGGCAATTTTGTCTGAGTTAAAGACTGGAGAACCCCACGACCAGCCTCTGGCTAGAATTCTTGCTGCTCTTGGGAATCGATCCAATCCGTGCGTGCTGTAGCATACATTCGGAACAAGCCAATCGTGACTGTTCTTTCCAATCCGTCGAGAAAATTACAAAATGCCACCTTGTGTCTTTTACCGGCTTATTACTGCTAGAAAGTCGCACTCCTCATTTCGGTAAGAAAATACCTCGGTCAAAGAAAGCCATTCCAACTTGCATACTAAGTGATGAAGTTGGTCGGAATGGGCTAAATGGAGAGTTGACAAAGGATTTCCTCATTAGAACTTCAAAAGAATTTAATTGAAGCAGAAATAAAGCGGTGGTTTAAGTTTTCAATGAAATAATTTGCTTCTTTGAGTTAATTTGCTTTTGGGTACTACCAAACTTTTGAATACAATACTCAACGCATAATGCTCAGAATCACTCATTGCGCTACTTTGGCCCAACTATTCATTATCTGCTAGAGCAGGTTACAGTAGAGGAATAAATCAAGTTTCACTTACTCTATATTCCACTTGCGTTGTGGTGTGGGATTGCCAACCATTTCGCAAACCATCTCTACATCACCTTTCCAGGGAATCACAATTTTCTTTCCGAAAGAAGTTATTTTGCCAGGAACTGAATAAAAAGAAACCGTGCTAAGTTTTTAATACTGTAAAAGCAATTTACTAAATTACAATAAAAAACAAACTTCTACAAATATTATTAAGTCTTATTTTTCTTATTGTTTTCATTAGCCACTTGTTCAATGGAAATACAAGGTCAATGATTTTTTTAGACCACTGTACGATGCACCTACATAAATTTAACACCGAAAATGCACTAGTATCAATAGTACAATAACGCCGGGGGGAGGGAAAAGGTTACTGTACAAGCTTTATAATATTTTGACATTACATTATAACATTTCTGCTTGAAAATGTTTGATCCAATAAATTCCAGTAAAATTAAAATTACGATTTTTACGATACAATATAATATAAAATAATCCCACTTAAATGTAATGTTTCATTAGATTGAGGAAATTGTATTTGGTGGTGTGTAAACAAAATCCTAAGACATTATCTTTTCACGAGCAATTTCATATTGCACGGCAATAATTAAAACATTGGGGACCCTGAGCAGGTTGAAAATAAGATTACATCATCGATTCAATATGGGTGTTAGAACAGTATTTCAGGGTTCAGTGCTCCGAGTCCCTTAACTAGCAGCACGTCCCTCATCTAATGCATGAGCTTCCTGCTGGGCACAGACGCTAATGACTTTACTTCTTAGGAGATTATTGGAGATTGTTTTACCGAAATCATTAGCGCATGTTCTGTGCTGGCAATGAAAATGTTAATACGTTATCCCAGAGGCTTTGTGTTTAGGGCACATGTCCGTCATGGGTTGAATTTCAATTACACCAAGTTCGATGATAATGGTTGTTTCGGCAGCTGATGTTTGTGTGAAAGATGGGCTCTTGTTTGACATAAAAATCTCACAATGTAATTTGAACTAATCGTTACTTGACAGTAAAATTTAATGCGTGTCATTTTAGTTGTACTGGTAGTCTTCGGTTTATGATAGGATTACATAAATAGAAATTTGTATACAGCATATACAGTATAAGTTACAATTAAGACTCGAATCCAGGTAAAACTCGGTTTTTGGCTAGTCAAAACTAGATTGAACTGATTGTGTCTATACCGGTTTCAGACCATTTAATTATAGCGACCTTCGGCCGCATTACTTAACCTAACGTTCGTGATTAAGGTGAATCGGATTTTTACTAGTGAGATCGGGTTTTCCCCGAATTCGGGTTTTCACTGTAACATATATACAGTATAATAATTTCCAAAAAAAAATAATATTAACAAGGCAGCTACAATTTAATTAACATGGGAGTTAGCTTATTTAAAAACAGCGTTACCAATTCAATGGCAGAAAAAGCTGTTTGATGGCCCGTGTTGAAACAATTTCCACGAGCAAATGTAATTGCTTTCCTGCATAGCGCATTAAGATTCGCCTGTGTAGGCTTCACTGCATGGCACAAAAGCATTGCATAAAGGTTGTCGTTGATTGATGTGTGGGTTACAAGCTGCGAAAACCTCGTATAAAAATTTACCAAAGCATCTAAATAACTTCGTGTTGCTTGCATAATTACAGAATCGCATAAAAAAAAACTCATAAATCGAGAACTCGGTATATTGCGTTGAACATTTTTTCACTAAAATTTGTTGAAATTCATTATATTTCACTTCATGGTGCTTAAAGATTAAGAAATCCAAAAGCTAAAGTTAGAAAAAATATTAAGCACTAAAAATGAAAGTATCTTCAGCTTACTTTTAGAACTGGGGATTAAGTTCACCATTTTGGTGCTTTGTCCTTCGCCAATGACAGTTGAAGACGTTACCCAGAATTCGTAACGTCGCCCTTTCTTTAATCCTTTTGTTGTAAATGACAACTGCTTCCCAGATAAAACGAACTTGGTTGTATTCTGGAAGAAAAATGAAAACTTTATTTCAAAGCTTCTCTTAAAGCTCTTTCGTCAAACCGTTTTGAAATTAAGTTTCACCTTACAACGTTAGATCTTCTGAACCTAAAGCTGCAATACGGGGTAAAAGTAAAGTCTGGTTTAACTCTAAATGCCCATAAAATAACTAGTTGAAGAGACATATAAACTATTCTAATTTATAAATTCTTTATGCCATAAGAATAATGACGGTAATTAGCTTGTTTATTTTATATTTTTTGCATTTCTCAAGAGCATTTGCAGTTGAAGCAGATTTTGTATTCACCCTCTCTGTTCAAAAAGTGAACAGAGCACTAAAGCAGTTAAACAATAAACGCGGATAACTGAAATGTTACCAGTGAAAACAAATAAAAGTGAATCTTTTGGTGCAGCAAACCTTTTTTTTTATAGTTGAACAAACACGGCAAAGTGTTGTTCTGAATTCAAATTACACAGGAAGTGTGTGTGCTTATCTGCAGGATCATTTGCTATAGCAACACCATTATTCATCCAAGAACACGTTTGGACAGTCAATTTCCAAAGGTTAAGCCAAGCCTATTGCCAGTAAAGTTTTATGGTCAATTTCACCTTTTAAAGTTGGCTCTGGGCTTGTTGTTGAAAGAAATATCACTTGTCATTGTCAGAAAATAAATAGACGATATGTTATTATCATAGTTATCAGTGGTATTACCGCTACAACAACAGCCGCCATGTTCAAATTACTCCAGCTGATCATGAACTAGTGCGATGAAACGCAGTAAATTTAATGATTTATATGTTTTGAACGAAAACTATTTACTTTCCGTTGCGAATGGACTACTTTTTACTATAAAAAAAACAAAACAAAAGAACGTTTTTATTCTTTTCTGTAAACAGTGTACCAGTTTGCACAGCTGCAGGGAACTTTTTTAAAAGACGAGTGCTGCAGGCATTTAACGCAAATAATGTGTTTTAATGAAAATATTTTTATTAATAATGTTAGTTTATCAATACACAGTGTATATATAGGCTTAAATAAACAATGTTTAGATTTAAAGTCTTTCAAGTTTTGCATTTTCTGCAAACCCCTTGAAAGTTAACTCACCTCGTCTTTCGAAAAATGTATTGGCAAGTAAGGCAATGTGACATAGTATGAACACATTCTTTGATATTAACTAACACATGCATAGTTTTACAACTTCACAATTTAAGATACAATGGAATCCGGTTATTATAATAACGGATAATGTTATCATCAGCTATTGTTATTATAATTAGCCGATCTCAAAACATTGTTTAATGTTATCACCCGGTTATTGTTATAAAAAAAAATCCGAATTCCACTGTATGACTACTAGTAGCAATAACATTAAAAAAAACCCTAGTAATCTAATTGAAATTTAGTGAATTAATAAAGAGTTCCTAATATTAATTAATTTCTACAAATACGTATTCAAGTCACGAGAAAACTAAAAATGAAAGCTCACAACAGCGTAATAGCGGAAATAAGATGCTGTGTACACGTCCCTATATTAATTTCCTCTAAAGTCTGATGGCTGAAAATGCAGTCAGTCGACAAATGATAGATTCTGAATCTCAGCGGTATAATTTGTTGCGAATGATCCATGAATGATTTATTTGCATGGTATCTCTTTCCCAAACGGAAGGTTCACAAATCAATAAGCAGCGAATGGAATCGGGTGCCTTAAAGATAATGACAGCTTAAACAGGCAAATCTTTCGGTCGCATGAATCGCATAAGGGTCGTTTGAGCTTAGTTGCATCCATTGGATGGACAAGCTTTCCCATGCCATTCAAACAAACCGTTGGCGCACAGGGCTGGTTTAAGTGAAGCATCAATATTCATGACTGATGATGAACTGAACAATGGCTATTAATTGGAATCCCGAAGCTAATCAGAATAAAATATGACTCGGGCTTGATAGGTAATTTGGGATTTTCCAACAGTTGCAAACGATAATGAGAGATTTACCACAAACAACAAAGCCAAAATGCGGTCAGTTGGTGAAATTGCGCCCCATCCTGTAATGAAATTTTATTTGGCTTTCAAAAATTAGCTGTGAATTTTCCGCTGCTGCATCGTCATCATCATCGTCACCGTCATTACCATCGTCATCATCAACCAGATTTTAGAAGAGGGAAATGCAGGGAATAAAAGTCGGCAAGTAACGTGATGTATATATCTAACTATGTTAATCTTTTCGGTCAACACATCTCTGTTCCATGTCAAACACATTTTTCCAGCTCCTGTCACCTCTGTTACAACTGCAAAACAAGCTACGCTCTGTTTCATCATCAAAGTAAAACAAGAAGGTAACTGTTGTAAACAAATCATTCATTTGAGCAATGCAGCACTGTGACCTCAACATTATTTCCAACCATAAAACCCTTGGCATCCAAGATGTTTCATCGACCCTGTATACAATGAAATTGTTCTACTCTGTCAGAAGCAATTTTAAAACAAAAAGTTACCAGTAGCTTAGACACCACATAAATTGGTCATTAAAGCAGATTGTTGCTTTGCTAAGTAAGGATAATAAACTGGTGGATTAATTAAATCTACTTTTTATGATTTTGACCACAAGTAACTTTCCGAACGACAATATTTACTGTTACATATGACATTCCTTATCAGAATTTTATGAAAGCAGCCATATTTTTCTTCAATTCATATTGATGATCACTTCCAAGACTATTTGTTCACGAAATTTATGACAGTAATTCCTGGCTGTCAGCGAGGGTTAAATTTTTACAAAATACCAAAACTGTGGTTTGGAAGACTAAAGTTCAATATAAATGATGGATTACGAGAAAAAGAATAAAAATTTCGTGAAATATTACGTCACATACTCTTTTTTTTATACATTCACTTATAAACGCTTTCTGAACATTTAACTAATGTATACTGTGTTTATAAAATGCATTTTATAATGAAGAAATCTTTACTATTATGTATCTACTAAACTAGATATAGTAGTATTCTGACTATTGTATACAGTAGTACCACTACCTATGATTGAATGTATTTATCTATGCAAAAAGTGACGCCATTTGAATTATGGTTTGTGGGAAATTCAAATAGTCTTATTTCACAACTTGATTTTCAGTATTTATATAATTAAAAAAGTTTGTTTATTGAAACAAAGAAAACTGTATATGAAAGGCTTCGGGTGTTACAATAAGCCACATTTTTGAAATTGTTCAGGAAGGCCGTTTTTCTGGTGATAAAGTCTATAAATCACCATACTGAGCAACGAGGTGATTCTCCATATTATGCTGCCATTTTCTAGAAAATTTACAAATTGGTAAAGTAACATTAAAAATAGCACTGAGTAACAATTGTAACTGCACTGAGTAACAATTTGATGTTAAAATGTCATTTTTGGAAAAAGTGTGGCATATCATTATATTGCCCGGAGCTCTTTTTTATATATTGAAAGCTGTGAGTAACAAATTCGCGGATATCAAGTGTCTGTTATAATCTTAAAAAATTTGCTGTTTTTTTGACATCATTCTATTTTTTAGTAAATTAAAAGAACCGCATTTTTGAATCATTGCGTACAGCTTTTTAAAAACATGAAAAAGCAACTATAAATAATTAAGTTGTTAGAGATTAGGTATGAAAAGGTGTGGTCTTTTAAAACTAAGAAAGACTATCACACAACATCAGGAATGGCAACCACTCCCTTCATTTGTACCGTTTGTTGAGAACAGAAAGATCCTACTGTGTAGTTAATGGTTAAGGTTACACTATAAAACATGCCCGTGTTGTTTCATCTCACTAATATACCACACAGCTGGGTTCACACGCCAAAACAAACACAAAAAAAAACAGTTAAAAACAAGAAATTATAATATAGTAAACTGTTCAAGTAGCCTACCTCTTTGCCAGTTTCGGCTGATCGAATGTAAACAGTGTACCGAACTATGATTCCATTGGGGTCTTTTGGTGGAAGCCAACATAATAACAATGTATCGGAGGATGTTAAGATGGCTTTAATATCTGCAGGTGCTTCAGGAACTATAAAAAGCAAAGAATTCTACATCTGCGGAATACATTAATTTTAAAATGAATTTTTAAAACCGCACGCGCATTATTTCATAGCTAAAATCTGTCGTCTGCCAGATGGTAATCGTACAATTATAAAACTGATTTACATATCCATTTTCATGAGTTTTTCGGTGGATGTAGTGGCAGAAAACAAGGATCATCATAGGATTGAAATCCGTACAAACGTTAAGAATCGTGTACTTACCATCTTGTAATGTGCTGCAAAATACAGCTGGGCTTTTCACACCATCTCCAACACGAGTGAATGCTAAGACTTGGACGGAATAATTCCGATATTTCTCCAATCCATGTAGAATGGTATCCAGAGAGGGGGTTATTTTCGTATCCTTTTCCGTGCCATCTGCAGGTTGAGAAAGCTTTCAATATTTGCTCTCAGGACCGTTCACCTTAAAACGCAACCAATGTATTGGAGCCGCTGCACTTTCTGCTCACCATGTAGTTTATAGTTATCCGATAAAGGTATGTAAAGCACTTTGTAGCCCTGAAGGATTCCATTGATGGACTCCAGTGCAGGTGGGCTCCAAGTTACGTGAATGCTCTGCGACGAATGCGATTTGCACTGAACATCAGATGGTGATTTGCTAGGAACTGAAAAGAAAACTTAATATGTTTACATGGTACGTTATAATTTCCTACCATGTTAAAGGTGCTAACCGTGTTTACAAATGAAACCCTTTTACAAAACTGTTCTATATAGTAACAAAACTTTGCAGATATACAAATTGTACTGGGTGGAATTTGACTACAGAACCTATTTTGGAAAACAGGAGACTAAAACGTAAAAAGCTCGTGTTGTTAGGGCTTAAGGTTCTAAGGCCTAAGGCTTAGACAAAGAGTGATTTGCTAGGAACAGAAAAGAAACTTGAAAATGTCCCGCATGTTACTTGATAAGTTCATTACAGTTTCCCATCAAGTTAAAGGTGTTATTCGTGTTTGCGAATGAAACCTTCTACAAAACTATGTCGTATAAATAATTAAACTTTTTAAAGTTACATACAAGTTGTATATTGCAAAAACTTGACGATAAAATTAAAAACTGCGGACTTGAAATAAATCGTCTTAAACCATTATGAACTATCTCAATTTTATAGTTTTTGAGTTAATGCATAAATGAGGCAACTAAGTCATGATCTAGGCATAGACTAAGAATTATATCGTTGGATAAATTAGGAGAAAATTACACGATATTATGAACCAATCGGAATAGCATGCAACGCGATGTTCATTGCGTTGCATGCTATTACCATACGTAAAATCATCATTCTCAAATTGAAATGTTTTTGGACTTAGTTCGGTATGATTTAAGACAATCCAATTTAAATGTTTGTCTTAGGCCTTAGGGCCTATGGCTTGTGATAAATGATTTAGTTATATGGTTTAAAAGGCAATTTTGAACAAACTTTGAACAAACTTTTTTTTCATATTATATAAAAAATTTTAAAATATACGAGTACTTTAAGTCTTTTTATGATAAAGTATCATGACTTTGTATTGCCCTTTGAACTTAGTTGACTGACTCAGATACACAAACACTGGGATAGAGGACACAAAAATAAAAGAAATTCCAGTGAAGTTTTAGTAAACAGTGAAAACTTTGACAGAGACTTAATAGATCTTGAGAATAAAAGACTTTATTATAAAAAATTGAACGAATTAAAGTATAAATAATTAAGAGTAAAAATTAGATTTTGCACATCCGGGTTCAGCTCTTGCCTCGAAACAAGTTCATGTTTAGCGAGTAAAAATAGCAAATTCTGTTTGTTTAGATTTCGTCGGTCTGACCCAGCGTATGTATTAATATGTAAAAGTGCCAGAAATTTAAATGAGAGGATTTAGAATGCCTTCAACTTAAAATCGTTGAGCTCCACTGCATTAGCAAGCAAACAGTGCTTAGCAGATCTTTTCCTGTTGTTCTTTACAAATCTTTCAAACAACCTAACTCATCCAATATGCATATGTAAACACCATAAAAACGTTCGTGTTGAAGTTGCCGTTTCAAACAGTTGATGCTGATTTGTTCCACTTTGCAAGCGCTTTAGCATTTTTTTCTACACAAACTTTGAAAATAAACAGGATGGCAATATGGTATACAAAAAAAATGATATTTTTGTAGAATCTATTTATTTATTTATTTATTTATTTTATTGACACGGTCGTGGTGACCAAAAAAAATCTATCTGCTTTTAGTCTGGTTTGAGAAATTTATGTTCACTTATAACAGATTATACCAGGTGATTCAAAAGTCTGTTTTCCTAAAATACCAGAAAAGCTAATATCGTGTTGTTGTGTTTGACAACGTTGTTTGTATTATGTTAGCAGCACTTATATTATTTATGAGTTACTGTGTTTTGTTGCCTGCTTATTTCATGTCCCTATGAGATAGAATTAATAAAATAAATAAACAAATAAGCTAAATATAACGAAGAGTCAAGCTTAAGATATAATATCATTTTGAGGAGAGTCTTTCCAGTGATCTTAAAATTTATTTTTAAAAAATCGCATATGGTAATTAAATTTTGAACAGTGCGTCGTAGGTTTCAACTAGATTTAGAAAGTTGTAGGCAATGGATCATCAGTCAGAATCCACTGTCGTTTCATTTATTTCCAACAAACTAACTGAAAAAATCCAACAATTGTGATTAAAACAGACCAGCTGCTGCAGTAGCTTCACTGCATCGCAAGAGTCGTGTGCAGTGAAGCTGTTGCAGCAGAATGGTATGTTTTAATCACAATCGTTGGATATATTTTTTTTTCAGTTGGATTGTTGGAAATAAATAAAACGACAGTGGATGCTGACTATACAAAGTTGTAGGCTATTGCCTACAACTTTGTAAATATGATACCTAAATTCATTTATTTAGAATTTAATAGTGCGATTTTCTTAAAAATATATTCAAAACTCATAATTTTCATTATATTTGCATTTGAGATATTTAAAAGTTAAAAGATACGTGGAACACCCGGTATAGTATTTTAGTATTTCTGTAAACAGTAGACCTAACTCTACGTTAGCATTCAAAGTAAAATGGACAAAGCACAAAATGACAAATTTCTAAGTTATGAGAAACTTAAAAATAAGCAAAATAGAGTAAATAGTAAATAACGTGTGATTGCTACCAAAATCTAATCACTTGGGCAGGAATTTATACTGAATAGCCTGTGCAAGTTTAAAGTACATTGATTGAAGCTTTCGCAAATTATTGCGGCGCAAACAAGCAAACAAACAAACAAACAGAGACATGTCAGTTTGTCCTACTTCTCAAAACGTAAATTCGATACATTTCGTTTTACTTCTGACTACGTTTGGTTTGATTGTTTTTAAAATGAAAATGAACAGATCTTAGTGTTAAACACACATTTTAAGCTTTTGGATTGAAAACATGTCAATTGTCAACGTTAGGATGAATAGCCTGTTTTAAAAAATTGTTTTAATATGACCGGATCTCAGTGAATATAGTAGATACCCAAATGCATTTTATTCTAATATACTGCAACCCATTTATGAGAATTCGATTAAAACTTTGTCATATTTAAGATTTAATGAAAAATATCTAATATAATAAGAGAAATCTGCTTAAAACGTTAAAATGTAAAATTCAGAAGAGTTATTGTTTATTTTATTGGTTTTTATAACGGATCAAATGACATCTTTAAAAATGCTGGATATTATCTAGAAACAAGACAAAAAATGATGACATTTTTATCCCTCAAAACGGAGTATGCGGGTTTCACTCTACTATGTTTATTAAATATACAGTATCCATTAGTACACTATATATTAAAATATTAGTATAACTAATAAAAAAGAATTTGAATGAAGGCACAAAATAAATAATATTTTTTTACCTTCTTCAGCAGTTGTGGCAACGATGGCAGTACACAACGGTCCAGGGCCAATGCGATTATAAGCTTGGACAACAACATCGTATTTGGAAAAACTTCGCAAATCCTTTAACTCCATTTGTCCTCCTGCATCACCGACACTTTCCATGGCTTTAAAAAGAAATGGTTCCCCAGAATCATGCAATCGATAACCAACGTTGTACCCCAGAATTTCACCGTTCCACATTGCCTTCAGTGGAGCCTGTGAAAAATGGAAACAAGTTTGTTTTTTCTCCTTCTTTTCCTCTTTGCTTGCGTTCTCGAAACGATAGAATTTCTGTTAACTTGACATCAGTTCCGATATTGGATTTCGGTGTAATTGAAACGGGAGACCACCATAGGATAGAAGCTTGTTAGACAAATAGTTTTCAAAGTATGTCTACTTCGGGGGGCTGGGCAAATAACTTTGCAAATATTGGAAAATGTAGATTTGAAAAGAAGCCCCGGAAATTATAGAAATTTCTGACGTTCTACACCACACTAGGTATAAAGAAGAGATATGGAACAATTTTATTTAGAAATTGAAAATGCATTTTGAGATGTTTTAAAACAAAAATGTTTGTTGTTGATATAATATATCTCAGTGTAACAGATTCAAAGACAGAGTTACTTTTGTTATATAATTCCTAACATTTCCAAGTGTCTTAGTATTGCTTCATTATGATAACAGTGCACTTACTTTATAAAGTAGTTAAACATAAATTGATAATATGTTAACTGGATAAAATGTTTTTCTAGTTAAATAAATTTTCATAGAAAAAAAATGAGTGTTACACTACTCATTTCATATTAAATAACTCATTAAAATAATGTAAATAAACCCCGTGGTTGGTATGGGTAACTACGGAGAATCTAGAGGTAAGCCTTTTGTTAATTCTTCTTTGTGTATACTTTTAAGTTCATCTCATTTGTTACTGCTTATGATGGTGTTGGTATGGTACATATCCATAATAAACATATAGTAGGTAGTTCTCAACCATTACAGTTGATTGTTGAAATTTCAATTTACATACACGTCTTATAAATCCTCGGATTCCATTATTTGCATTCACGTTGTTATGGCGAACTTCGTGTATTCAAAGCGTGTGCTATACACACTTACATAAAACTTACAAGCACACATAACGAATTATTTATTATTACTACAGTATTACCAATGAAACAGATACTATTAATAATTTAAAATGAGTATTATAAATATTATATGTTAAGAATTACGAAATTATCATTTCAGAAGTTATTAAAATTTCATCACAAATGGTTTAAAAATGCATTACTTTACTTTAAATAGTTGGTTATTCAAACTGATCAAGTAATCACAAATTAATTTTAAAAAAATGTTAGAAAACTTTTGGAAACCAATTTTTGTTGATTTAGTGATAAGCGTATCAGTATGTGTATATCTTAACCAATTAAGCTCATTGTTTTAATTGGATTTTCATCTTCACTGTTCGGAAGTCATAATGAAAGTTTAATGTGTTTACCAAGCAGCGAACATTAATCTTTTCAGTGAGCAAATTTTTTCTCCAAAAATTCAAACTTCGTCTATTAAAGTTGACATCAAGCTAAAGATAATGGTATTCCAGAATTGGACTGGTGCTTATCAAAGATGATAACGTCATCCAAATTTTGCTTTGATTTATTAAATTTCCTTATGGGTAATGTCAGCGCGCAACAGCCAAATAGATAGGCGAAGAATGTTGAAAAGATTATGGAGATGTGCTTATTTTGATGTCAAGTTGTGAAAGGAAAACGAAATAAAAAAGATAGAATGTCTCATAAATAAGGTTGACATTGAAGCAACAATTTTTTTCTTACCTTCCATGAAACCTTCAATATCCGTGACTGCGTTGCTTCAACTTGTACTTCTATTGGAGGAGCGGAAGGAGCTGAAAACGAACAAAAAAGGGGACGATAAAAACTTTAAAAGATGAAATTTGTTATAACTCAATAAAAACGTAGTTTTGTTAACCCCAAAAAACATTGGTATGAATAAATATAGTATGGCTCCGCTCGTACCACAGCTTAAACTCAAAATACAACGAAAAGTGAAAATCGCCGAAAAGCAGACGTTTTTCTCACTCGTGAATGCACATTAAAACCTAATAGCATGTTTAAACTATCATATATGTCAACAATACAGCTAGGCATAAAACTGATAAGAAATTCATATTATTATACAGTACACACAGACACAGCGCGTCATGACGAAAATTGCCGAAAGAGCGAAACAAGTATCTCACATATGAGATGCTGTATGCTCTAATTTTATTCCTTACTATTTGTGTCCTGTTTTCAGAATATTTGTTTCTTTAATTGTATGGTTAATTTTCTCTTCGAGTACGGGAATAGAAAATTCGCCGTATTAGCGAAATATGGACAATAGTGGGCTCTACTGTACACATTGGTGTGCAAATTTGGGAGTAGGTTGGAGTTACGGCGTAACTCTAAAAATGTAGTTTTGAGAAAACGGGAAAAAGTTCTGGCACTTTGTAATTTAAGATTAAAAAAAATAATCTTGTCAACTGTATATTTATAGAAGGAAAATGAACAGTTTATGCAAAAAAATCTGTTAACTTTATTGACAGGCCTCAAATGACAGGCTAATTTAAAAACGCAAATTCATCGTCATTCCAAATATCGTACAAATTTATAAACACGTTTACGCCGTTTTTTTCAAAGATCAGTATCTTTTTCATTGTTTTGGAAGTTGAAACACGTGACTGAAACAACCAGGAAGTGAAGAGACAAAAAGATTGAAATCACAAAAAATTTCAGGTTCACAATAGTCGTGTTCCGTATTCTTGCTTCAAAAAGTGCGGAAATTATATGAAACACGATGTCTTTATGCTATAGACTGGTCTAAAACGATTCAATATATGCAGTTTAAAAAATAACGACGTAAGTGGGTTTACGCCATTTTTTTCCACCCAACTCCTCAATTGCAACCTTACAGCGATACTTAGTAACAGTTTTAATGTTTCAATGAAACCATGTAGCTGTTTAACTTTAAAAGCATTAGCAAGAGTTACAATACGCACCGTCAAACCAACCATAAGCACGAGGGTTTCCAGTACAATAAGGAAACCATGCAAACTTCCATTAAAAGGCTATTCGTGATAACATTTACTTAAATGATTAATTTCACGTGACACGAGAATTAGCGGCGCGCTGTTTGTTTCGTAACGAGAAGTTGATGGAATTTGACGTAACATGTAATATTAAACTTTTGCACCTAGCTCCACTATTGATTTTAACATCACATGCGTCAAGTAAGCGTGTGTGCTCCATCAAACCACTCATCTTAAACTTTCCATATATGACAACGACGCTAGTCGCTCGCTGACAATTCAAACTTTTGAGCTCATTCATTTTGTTGCTGACATTTCACTTTTGCCCGACCACAAAGCTCCTCATCCACCGAACCATTCACAGAGAAATTTGCCTAGCCCGCCAACTCTTTATGCACGAATGTAAATAATCGCAATTCTAAGCAAAGACCAGAGTGCAAAAAGAAGAAGAAATAAGAACCGAATCTCCACCAGCACCAGTTTTTCTTCTCGAAATGCGTGTCATAATTCACATGAATGAACGCGCCTATAAAAGATACTAAAAATGTGCAAACCTTCTTCCGAGGTTGTGATGGTGACCGTCTCGCTAGGGATGCTTTCGCCAACATTATTTTCAGCAATCACACGAAATATGTATTTCGTTGCTGGCAGCAAATTAGAAATGACGGTTGTAGTAGCTGCGTTTTTTATTGTCAGATTGGTGCATCCGTCGTGCCAACTAGCTGAAAGAATTAACCAAATAAGTGAAAATGCAATTTCACCAATTAAATGGACGCGAAAAAGAGACTCGGAAATTAATATTAAAAAAAAATCAAATCATGAAAACTATAAAAGAAAACTCGTCATTAAAACGTTTGTCGTACGAAATGCAAGAAAAAGTTAACCATACCCAGTGCTTCTTTGAATTGGACGATCGATTTTACTATGGCGCTGTTTCCGTTGTATGGAAGCGTCCAAGTTAATTGTACTGATCTAGCATCGTGCTCGAGTATAGAAACAGAACGTGGTGGCTCTGGGGGTTCTAAAAAAAGCATAAAAAATGTTTATTGCAAAGCATTCATCTTTCAAGTTAAATAAAAATTCCATAGTCACATAAAACCTCATGGTATTTGAAATGCCATAAATCGTGCAGTAACGCAAATAATGAAACCAGTGACAAAGGAAACTTGAAGAATCAAGAAAGATTTATAGAAACACATTGTAACGATGAATTGTTTATGCAAAAAGTCACATGTGTAGTACAAATAACTACACTGTATTTCTGGCATGTCAAACTCAATTTGGCCCATGAGTAGTTTTCGTATCAGATCGAGGGCTGAATAAGCAATTTTGCACCGTGTCAAGGGCCGCAGGTTTGCAATTTTACAATAAATAAATGGACATTTTTCTAACACATTGAAATGCATTATTTTTCATACATGGTCCTATTTATCTTCCACATCTATGCGAAGCGCAATAGCTGTCTTAACTTAGGTAAGCTTTTACAATGAAAGGATAAATGTTGTGGAAATAAGTAAAACTGAACACTGTATAAACACACATATTTTCGATAACATTAAAAAATGTGAAATTATGATAACTTAAACAAATTGACTAAAATTATAATGTTTTATTTTATGTTTTGTTAGATTTTGTTAAATCGGATACAAATATGAAACGTTCAACTATGGTGATCGGTTGCGTGTTTAACATTTTGCTGTAGTTTAAAATATGCATTACATGAAAATATCATTAAATTTCAAATTAATGAATATATAAAAAAAATCCTCGATTATGCAAGAATACGCTACCACAAACCTCGCATAAATTACAAATCGCATATAGTGAAATACCATAAAGTGGCAAACTTCAACATCCAATCACTTCTTTACCACTACACAAAATCGCATATTATTTTTTTAATTTGTTTATTTTTCGATAAGCTTTACAAAGAATATTGGCCAAGCAAAAAAAAATTACATAGTTTACTCTATAGACAAAGTGGTGGCCAAAAGGTTAGCACCTATGGTATGGTCACCGGGTAGAAAACCAATTATGTTGCCAAAGACAAAAATGATAACATAAACAAAAAATAAAACAAATTGGCAGCCTTCTGCAACTTATATTCTACATATTAAAACACTCGAATTAATTACAAGTTAAATTAAATTATACAGCTTGTATTTCTAGTAAAAAAAATTGTAAATAAATCACATCAAACAGTTACATTTTAGCTCTATCGTGTTACGTTTTTGCATGTGGTGTTACTTAAAATTGAACTTTTCTTGCAGAATTTCTTTTTTTACATTGTACATGTAAATTCCTAGTGTATTGGATACTTTACATTTTATTAAAAATTGATTTCAAACTTCTATTGTTCCATAATATTTTGCATGTCTGGCAAAATATGTATTGTCTTGGGTAATTAAAGGCTTGCCCAGAATAACGTTGCATGTAACAATTCATAGTTTTGAGTAAATGACAACAGAAATATTCAGCAACACATTGATTGTCACCTATTAGGTGACTAATTTCGATGTGATATGTATGTTTTAGGTACGTATGGGTTTGTCTATTTGCGGCACTAGCTAGTCCCATATACGAAGCACGTTTTTCTACAATAATCTCAATATTGATTTTTTGTAACATACAACGTTATTCCGGGCAAGACTTCAATTGTTCATATGTTCATATCGTGATTATTTTGTCTGCCATTTTAATCCTCCGTACATGCCTGTAGCTTTATTTACATATGCCATTTTTGCCAAAAGTAAAAATTCCAGTTCATGGATATATAAATATCTGATTTGCGTGTTTTCATTTTGATTATATTTATATTTTTCTTTCAATATCTTGCCACATAATAGCAAAATCGCGTATGAGAAAATTGCATAATATTGAGGATTTTATGTGTTGTAGTGATCACAAAATTTTTAAATTTTAAATCCTGCACCCAGAATGACAAGCCTTTTGAAATGGCGACGAATTGTCCGGAGTGTTTCGAAGCACTGGGCTTCATTCTCAAAAGGATTGCGATCCTTCAATTGCAGTTTTATAAGTTTTATATAAAATAAAAATAATACCTGTTTGTTGGTTTGTTATTTGCACGTCGTCAGTAGAGTAAGGGTTATTTATTTGTTTTGCTCCTTTTTGTTTTTGTTGACAGTATTTTTACGTTACTTTCAATATAGTGTAACCAGCCTATTATACTGTTTATGGGCTATTGTAAAAAATTGCTCATTGTTAATAATTAACTCCTGTTTCAGTGTAATCATTACAATAAATATCGAATATACTTCCAATATGATGAAATGACAATTTAAAGTCTGTCCTCATCATAAATACTGTCGTTATTATAATAAACTGTTACTGCCGTCTTTAATTATTCAACGCAGTGCAACCAAAGCACTGAACTTTCACTATGTAGAAAAATTTCACGTCACGAAAAATGTTGAGCCATAAATCTAGAGCTAACGCCAAGTCTTAGATCAAGTCACAGCCACATATTCTTTGGCGTAAAAATTCTACCATATTGTCAAGTTCACATCTTTCTCCTTTCTTTTATATTTTTTTTTGTGCGAGGATGATGGATCAAGATAGCCATATATATAGGATGGATATTGGGTATGAATTGGAAATCAGCAATCTACCCAGGCAATTTAGAAACCGGTGGCATTTGTCACGTCAGAACTGTGACCTGTCATTGGTTGGAGCCGCAACTTTTCTGCGGTCTCCGTTGCCAGAATGAAGTGTGGCAGTTGCTACCAACCCAACCACCACCATATACATGGGGTTTATTTTTCAACCGCTCATTCATCATCACTGTCACTAACTCTACACCTTGCAAATGGCCTGTCCATGTTTAACTACTCTGTTCATTTTATCCCTCTCCCCCCTCCCCAATCTAAGTTTTCACAAAACTAAAGTTGGAGTATCAATGCGTTACATTAGTATGAAGGGTTTTAATTGTTCGCGGTAACAAGCAACGGACGTAATTTGTGAAGCTATTAAAAGTGGCATTTCACAAAATGATTCATTGTTAATTGAAGCAAAGAGCTAAACCTGGCAATTAAAATACTGTATCGACCAGTAATTAGTTAAACGAACAAGCCAAGTATCTACAAAAAAGAATGTTTTCAATTTTAAGCTTGGATCTGTAGAAGCGTCTAAATTGCAGTATATGCTGTAATTCTTAACATATTAACATCATCTAATTCCAATGCGACAATAACAACAACCAAAAAAAATTGAATTGCACAAGTTATTGAGTTAACAAAACCATTGCAGGTTAACAACTTCAAATCCAGAAATCTGTAATCCAAAAATATCAGTGACTTGATTACATAACTTTGATCTGTAAACATGACTCGTGTCAACTGAATTATTAATAGCACCGTAAAAAACAATGTCACGATAAGATTATAGAATGTATTAAGAAAGCACAGAATATTTATATGATCTTATATTTTGTTAATGAAAATTTAATGTGACACTAAACAATTTAAGCAACATTTGCTTCAAATAAATATTTTAAATTAGCCTGCAGCATTCTTTATTAGGCGCGCAAAGAATTTTTATCGACCAATTCCAAGAGGAATCCACATTACTAAAAAGCAAAAGAAAAAATAACCTACGCAAGGAAGAAGATTCTTGTGTTATCTAAAAATGTTTTCCAGTGTGAAAAAAAATACCTCGTTTCAAAGTACCAGTGATAAAAAAAATTATATGTATTATTCTTACCTTGAATCGTTAACTGAAATTCAGCTGTATCTTGTCCATAGACATTGGTTCCAGAACAAGAGTAGATTCCTGAATCGGATCTATCGCTTTTAGTTAGAATTAATTCAGATTCCCTTCCATGCCTGACATCAGTTTCTTTAATTCGATACCTAGAGAAAAAAAAGCAATCCAAACTCAATCTAACAGCCATTACACATCGATTGCTTGTTTGAAAATCCAATTACATTCGATACGATTCTACGGATGACTCTTAAGAAGGAAGAAGAGCTGTACCTTGGTCTCACGACAGGATCAATAACTTGCCCACCAAATGACCATGAAATTCGTACTGGAAGGTCACCAAGGGCATCACATCTCAACCTGTAATTGTCCCCTCGCTTGGCCGTGTGGTTTGAGAACTTTGTACTAAATGTTACTGGAACTAGAGGATAAAAATCCAAACTTGCATCTGTAACACTTGCAATATGAGTAAATGTTGAAGATTAAAAGCTGCTGTTGACATGGTCATTTAACATGTTATTGTGTTGTCTCTAGATTTCAATACCTTCAGAGTAAACAAGAGCTGTTAACAGCGGTTCTGAGAATGAATCACATACTGTAATGCATTACTAGATAGGCTTATATCTAGGTAGGTATTTGTTTTCTTAGAGAGCCCCGACTGGCCATTAAGTTATGTCATTTGACCCTCAGACTTAATTAAATCGGGAATTGCAGGAATTATGATGAGATGAGTGAGGCTTATATTTATTTTGTTCAATCATCACTGTTGGTTTTGTTTGTTTCATAACAACGTGTAATTAACTCGATACCATTATAATTTTATGGAACTAAACACTAATAATGTAGGCGGTAAAATATTAGTTCTGAACAAACTGAAACTTCTGTTGTAATGTAACATTGGATTTGATATCATCAATATCCATTTTCTTGCAACCATTACAATGTTCCAATATTAGATGGATCATCAGAAAGAGTGTATTGTTCCATGACAATAAAACCTAAAGCTGAGTTTTTAAATGTCATCGTAGCTCAACCGACAACCCCCATACAAATAGCAATCGGCATATTGAACGTAAGTAACACCTTTTGATGCATTAAATACAGGCAGCAAATGGGCGATTGAACTCGATGAAAGGTTTTATTGTCAAGGTTTTTACCATTATCCAAAACCATAAACTGTTTTATGGTTGTCAACACGTTATGATCAGTGTTTCATTTCGACCTCAAACTTGCTAAGACAGTGAAGGCAGAAAGCCAATGAGGCAAAAATTTATGACCCAATAAAAAGCTGTACAACGACGAGACGGCAGCGTTTTCTCCAACGTTGAAAAAAAAATTTCTATCCTGCACCCGGGTATAGTACCTACTTTTGTGAAAATCGACAAGGTAACTGAAGCCCCTGGCACACATTCCCCAGACCCAGAATCTTCCTCAAATGTTCCAACGTTATTACTTTCAGTGCCAATCACTAGCATTCTGTTCTAATACACACTATTCACACACCAGTATGTGTATGACCAGATTGCTACTATGGAATGATAATCATTGAAATGCAACCGTTGAAATTTAATCTCAGGATGGTGTACACTGATTAAAATTGTGACAAACAAATAAAGTGGTAGAGAGTTGTAATTTAAATCAAATGTTTTGTTCTGTTGTTTTGTAATGTTAAAAAGGAAACATTAAAAGCATTTGGTAAAACTGATAACATATCATTAGATAAATGATAAAGCTTCGTTGGGTTGGTGGAAATAAACACATTACGCTTTCATCGGACACCAAATCCGAAATACCATGGCCCGCAATTTTGAAAGTAACGATCACAGTATAACTTTAACGCTGCAATGCAATCAAATTATAAGCTGAGTGCGATGGAAATATGAGGAACGTCCCCTCGTCAATAAGCATGGGCCACAGAAAGTTAGTTTTCTATTGTCCAATTTTTATGTTGCCTACGCTCATTGGCGAGAGGGCGTTCCTAACATTTCTGTCGCACTCGGTTGATATTTCGATCGCATAGTTTGTTATAGCGGTTTACAATAAGTTTAATTAGTGCAGCTATTTAATTGTTAATTAGTACTTTTCTGTTTACACAACGAGTTTTCATTGGAAAAATTCGTTGTATAAACAAACATTACCCTATAAATTGTCCGATTTATGCAAACTTTTTAATCTCCGTCTTCACGTATACGGTTAATAATAAAATAAGTTGTTCAATTTAGTTCACTCAACAAACGTAGGTCTTCAGAAGATAGCTCGTATGATTTACAAAGTTCACTCATATCAACCCAAGTGGCATATTTTTTTAAAATTGTTTTCTTTAATTTAAAACAAAACAAAACAAAACAAAACAAAACAGTGAGGTAGTTCTTCTTTTTTTCGGTCAGTTTGAAGAACATGATTCAAGATGAGCATTAGTTGTTTGTTGTATAATTTGTAATAACAAAAAGAGCAATGTTAGTTTGTTCTGTAAATTATAATAAAAATGGAAACCCCAATGCTTGAAAATAAATGGTGCACTAAGCTAAGATCACTGTGAGAGTTGTACCCTAACAACCAACAAGATTCTTTCTCATGTCACTGAACAGGGCTCGTTGTTGAAATTTTGCTTTATACACTTTAAGCTTCATTTGTAAGTGGTTGTGAGTTTGTGAGTGAGTGAGCTGGGAATTGAACGTATACTGCCATCGGGTGTTTATGAAAATATACTGCAAGCCCTATAGTCCAACGGACCAAAAAAATTGCATAAAGTGAGAACCGCATAAATCGAAAACAGCATAAGTCCAATGTAAAAACAGACACATTAATATAATCGAAAATTGCAGAAATCGAATATGGAATCACTCAAAACTTGCATAAATCGAATATCACATTACTCAAAGATCGCATTAATCTAAATTTGCATAAATCGAAATTATATATACATAAACCGTTAAAAATTCGCAAAAGCATTTTTAACTTACTCGTCACTCGTTTGTTGTGTGAAATCCTATTGTTGAAGTAACTCATTGTAAAAGAACTGTATATAAAACTTTTGGTTTTATGCTTTTGGTATAAAATTCTTATTTTTTGTACAATGAAGCTTACTCTTTCGCAATGGAAAAAAATTCCACATTTAATTTGTTTTTCTACTTCGAAAAACAATTCAATTATCGTGTCCAGTTTCGTAAAATCGATGGACAAAGGATGAAATTGAAACCAAAGCAAAAGTGATTGAACTAGATGTATTTGCTTACCGTGAACATCCAAAAAGAAGACTTTACTGAGTCCTTCGCCAATATTATTGGTGGCCTGGCACAAATAATAGCCCTGGTCGTTTTCAGTTGCACTATTCAATAAGAGAGAACCATTCTGGAGAACCAAAACGTTGGGGTCATTCGTTACAATTTCCTTATAATCTGCTGGTACGTCTCCTGTCAAAGAAACGAAATTGGAACCTTTGAAATTGACGATGGTTCGAGGTTGGATGGGAAGGTGCCCGAGAAAGACATTGTTAAAGAATTGAATTGAAGTTGAAACTAAAGGTTAAAAGGGCAAGAAAAAGCGAACACCATTATAAATTGGGTTCTTTCTTGTACGTTGATGAAAAAAATACCAGCCGAGATTTCGACAGAAAATCATTGCTACCTTACAATAGCTGAAAGATTAATAGAAATTGATGACAGAATAGTGTATTTTATTTAACCAATGGAATATATTAGTATTATTGATAACATTAATGTATTAGTTTGAAAAATCATTAACTCTTGTTTTAATGAGTTATTGTTAATTCGTCTATTGAATTAGTGTTTTTCATAATGCTTTATTATTATTATTATTATTCGAGGCATTAATTATGTAGCAACCCGCTTTATTTAATGATAACTTTTAATAAGACCTGATATTGAATTTGAAAATAAAAACTGATTTGGACTTTCCATCGACGTGTATGAGATGAAACAATACTAATCTCATTAAGAAACTAGCTGTGTGAATCTATAATGTCAAAAGCAAATAATACTCAACAGTTGAACACAAATTTTATTTTACAGCTATCAAACAGTCCGTTAACTACCATAAATGGCAAAATTTTAGGTCCGCCAGATTGCAATAAACAACTATCATGTGTGTAATAAACGTTCTAGATTTTAATTGAGCCTATTAGAAGTGAAAGGAATAGCTTTTAGCATGCAGCGGCGAGTTTTCAATGCTAGGGTTGATATTCGTAACAGCGGAAATCAACAGTGAAATAATTTCCCCATCCTCGAAAGTTTAACTGTCGTTTTCATTTAAATGCTGTTATTTAACCTATGGGGTTTAAAGTGAAGCGGAATCTGATAATTAATTGATCTAGCAATCCGCTGTGACATGTTCAACGCAGCTGTTGCATCATCACTCTTAATTTGAACGATCGCCCCAATTAAGCCAAAGATGCGAGAGATGTTGGATAGAAATCATGGGGGTAATGAAAAAGTTGGCATCAAATTTCAGCATGCTTGATACAAAAACTAATTTTAAAATAATTAAAACAAACTAAAATAACCATATCCACTTTTGAAGTGTTTACGAATGTGTGTTTTGATTTGTTTACGTTTCGATACTGAGACTATCCTTAAACCTTGTGTACAATAGCATGCGGTTATTATAATCACATTGGAACCAAATGATAACATTAAACAATAAATAAAACAACATTAAACAGTGTGTTGAGACCGACTGATTATGATAATAATAGCCGATTGATAACAATATCCGTGATTATAATAACTGGATTTCACTGTATTAAATTTTACATACTTAAATCCGGGAATTTGCCCTGACTACATTAGATACAGTAAGTTAAGTTTTTCAATAAAAATGATGTTAGTCTTCATATGAAAAATAATATTTTTTTAGAGAAATTTCATTCAGTTAATAAATAATCAACAATAAGTAAAATCTTAGATCAGTATAAATGAATGACTTTTTTTGGCGGAACGTTCTAAACATGCATTCATCATAGCTAAACCAATGCAGATCGACAATCTTAAATCGAGAAACCAGTTATTAAAATTATGGTGATCCAAAAACATCAGTAATCTTGAAAATCAGTAACCCAGAAACATCAGCAATTCAAAAAAAATTTTAAATTGTCTGACCTAACCTGTCAGTAGTGTTTTGGTAGTGTCAGTAGAATATTTATTTTTGAAAATTGTTCATAATTGAGTGAAGCATTTTTAAAGTATTTTTTTTTACATTCATTAGCCAGCTTGTATTACTTGCAACAGTAAGTTTAACTTGTAATACAACTTACATTACTTACAAAGTAAGTTTTGAGTTGGGTCTTTATTGCTTTATTTTTTATTCTTACTTAAGGTGCAATGTTAAGCAAGTAGTGTATTTGTTTATTTATTTTAAAAGTGATACACCACCAAAAACTCACTTATCCGGAATGACTCAAATTGTGAATGAATTAGAATTTATGGTTGTCGACCTAGTAATGTGAGCTGAAACATTAACTTTGAAACGAAACTAGCACGCTAATGTTCTTTATGTTAGAAGAACTACATTAATGTATGTTCACCAAACGAACCAAGCCAAGTCACAGGGAATAAGTTAAAGTTGCCTAGAGGACAATTAAGCATTCAGTTGAAGTTGAATAGGACTGGGAATATGCTAAAAGTGAGCTTTAATTAGATTTTCAGGATAAGTGGTTACTGCCGATCAACCATGCAACTTTTCTTCAAACATAGTTCGTAAGCCCGTGGTGAAACTTCAAAAGGAAATATTGAGCATTCCGAATGACTAGCTATGAATGCCTTACCATACATAATACGTCAAATTTTCAAATAAAACAAACTGCCAGTCATGGACTGGCATTTGAACGGGCGTATTGATTGCCTAAAGGTTATTAAAGAGTCGAAATGTCATCTTTGGTGCCCATATCAATTTTTAATTTCCCATCGATACAGCCATGTTAAAGATTCTTCAAAAGAATCCTACACCCTCCAGCACAAACTTGATGTGTTTTTTTATTATACACACACTGTTATCTTTCGATATCCAATAAAATTCATGATGGTACCAGAGTGACTTTTCTAAGCTCATACAAAAACTGACGGCTGTCGTTATTTATGCTATGCTTCTTTTTATACTCCTGGTTGGCTTTTGGCTATCCTACACAAACGACTAGTGTTTCAGAACAGGTCGAAGAAGAAAGATAGACAAGAGAGTTTCCCTGTCACCATGAGAAATGAAGCACGCTCTGGCCCTGACATGTTTGATAGAAATTCAATATCATCTCGTGAAGTCAGAAATGATTATGGAGCCTACCGAGACTGTCAGGATCCATTTTGACACACATTGTTGAAATTTCCCAACGCCCAGGTTGAGTTGAGTTTTCCCAAAGAGTTCTTTCTTGACAAACAACAACACCCAACTTGCGCAAGCAAGTAAACATCAAGAGGTTCTAGTTGGTGGAAGTTAAGAAATTTCTGTGCAAAGAAGTCAGTGGGTGATTTCATTTGAGTAAGCAGCTGTCAGCAGGTGTCATTTTTCATCTTTTGCAGCCAGATTAGCTAGCAACGATTTCTACATTAGATCGAAAATTTCTCGAAGTTACATCTCATATTATTTTTTTTTGGCTTTTTTACTTTATCAATAAATCAAAAAACTCCTTCGGCAAATTTGCATCTTTTAGTAAAAACGAAGACAACTTTTGTAATAATGTCTTGAAAGTGCATGAAAAAAAAATGGGCACTGAAATTGGAACCGACAAATGTCAAAAGTCCTTCAAGCAGAAATTCATTGATTTTTCAAAATTTTAATGCCCAAAAAAAAAACAAAAAAAAAACCAAAAAAACCTGAACGGTACAATGCTATACCAACTTTTTGAAAAATGATAAATTTTAAAGCTTATTTTTTGGTACGTTTTTTCTTCCTTTTTCTTTTATGAATTGAAGTTTTTCCTTACTTTTTCTCAAGTTTCATCTGATGGTGAGATATGTAGTAGACATGCAATTCATTCAAATTTATTCTTTCAAATGCTTTCAGCGCCTTCAAATTTTTTCTCTTCCCCTTTGATCCTTAAATTCTGGTCACGCAAATGCAACTTTGCCCCAACTGACACCGGAAATTAAACATTTCAAGGCGTTCTGATATTCTGTAAGCTATTGTGTAAGTTGAAAACAAACACAATAAAACCAGGAACTACTACTACAGTAAGAACTACTCTTATCATCGAATAATTAACATTTAACGCACACACACAGCAACATTGTCAACATATCGTATAGTTGTTATTCAGTGGACATTGTTCCTAAATAATAAATGAAAAGATATACCCTTACTATACAGAAACGTCAAACTGACATCATGAACCGCTAGCTCACATTGGTAATCCCATAAATCAATTATCATGTGAAATCAATAAACATTTTGATAGCATGATGAATAGGCCACAGCTGAATCATCATTTCATAATTTATGTGACATATTAAGAATCCATGGTAAACTTGATGATTTAATTGACCATCATGTATGTATTGATCCTAATGTATTACTAGTTTATTTTCATTGGGGCATTCTATCGAAGTATTACATTGGAGCATTAACGGAAACAATAAGCTAGTTTTGAGTTTGTATTAGGAAAGTCATTCGCAGTTGTAAATTTTACACATGGTGCGTCAATTGTTGTTGTTGCTTTGATGTTAGTTTCGAATATAGTTTTCAGTTGTTTATAGTTTAAAGTTGCACCAACTGCCTCGCGGGTTTCGCTACCAGATCAATACAATTTACAAACTACAGAAGCGCAGCTTGCTGGAAGTGAATACCGAAAACTAAATTCCAAAAATTGTTAAACTTGTGATTTTGAAATTCGACGTGATCGTAAACAAAAAAATTGAAACTATTTTGTATAGAATATCAGAGTTATTAATAAAACCCTATCTATCGCTAACTACAGTGATTCGGTATACAGCATATAATAAAATCAATGATCATTTAGCAGCTTTTAAATTTCCATTCTCAAAGTCAATTTCAGTTTAAAAGTCAATAGATGCTGAAAAAGAACAACCGTATAAAGAAGTGAATTTATTAGAATTTTATGATGAAAAGGATTTGCTGGAAGTGGATTCAGAAAATTTAATTCCGATAAGTTAATTCCCAAAAATGTTAAACTCGTGATTTTGAAATTTGTCGTGATCATAACCAAGAAAAAAAAGGTTTATTCTGTGTACAAAATGATATCATGCCTTGAATATATTTTTTCGGCTACTTGTATAATAATGTTAGTAACATTATTAGCATTTTACGTTAAAAAAAGCGACGCGGGAAGTTAATTCCGCAAATTGTTAAACTCGTGATTCTAAAAATCGTTGTGATCCTAAACAAGAAAAATAAAACATTCTTCTGAGTGAAAATTCATATCATAACTTAAGAAAAATTTCTAACACGTTATTTAATAACTTTATGAGAAAATCGTCAACAATGACTGAATAGTTATATCGAATAGTATTTTAAATAATTTATTGAGTATTTCTCAATAACTCACAATATTTCAGATTTGATCGAATATATTATCACAATCATATACTGTATGTACGTATAATAAATTATAATTCATAGTATATGTTATTAATTAAATGTCACACTAACTAGTTTAAAATTTCCGATATTTAATTTCATTTTGCTCTAAATTACGTTCATTCTTCAACATCCTTATTCTAGAAAGCTAATTGTCATATTAGGATAAATAAAATATGACAAAATAATTGAATTTGTATTAAAATATTAAAGACTGGTTTGTTTTTTTAAACATATTTTAAAATTTGTACATTACAGTACTGTATTTCAATTGAAGGCAAAAGCTTGCTGCCCGGATGGGTTCTCTGCTATACAATTGTGCACTGCGGGGAAATAACAATATGGGGAGCTTTTGCATCATTCATTTTACGTTGCATAGTTCACTTATGAAAGCTCAATTGACCGCTATTTTTAATTAAAAATTATTAAAAGCGCTTTCTTGTATAAAATATGTTTTAGTTAAACTGTTCTATATTTTAGCTGAATTTAACAACTTGACATTTAGGTTGTTATGGTGAACCCCGTAGTTCACGGGTTCATATTGGTGTGATATTTTATAACGTACACAGCTGTATATAGTGAACTATTCTTTAGTGCGCTAAGTGAACAGTGCTTTTGTTAAAAATTACTTTTCAAAGTTTGGTAAATTTTGATTTTTGAAACAACAACGTGGAAACATGTTATTGTTAGTAGTATAGTATTGTAGTAATGTCATTAGTTAAGGGGAAGGTCCTAGTGCTCCCGTCGAGTTATCTGGGGTCATAACAGTTAAATGATTTAACAATTTGAAAAAGGAAAGTATGCAAATGAAATGTCATGAAACGTTCTTTCTTTTGGGTTTTTGGTGCGATTTTATTTTGTAAAAAAAAAAAATCGAAAAACTTATGAACTGTTATAGTAAAAAAAAAAAATCCTTTTTATTGCTAACTAAACAAATAAGCAGTTTTTTATACGTTAAGTACATCGTAAAAAATGCTTAGAACTATTTAAATGTCTGATTCTTCAAGTGAAATGTGAACTGCAGTAAACGCCCCCTTTTGGCGACCCATATAATAAGTCGATCTGTTTGCTCTCTGTTTTTTTCTATGTTTATTTTTTCCTTTCGTGTTAACAATGTTCATGTAAGACACGTTATGAACATGGTAAAATAAACACACCAAAAAAAATGCTGGTGTACGAACAAGTCGTTACTGAAAAAGCTGCTTATCCGTATAAAATAAATTTTAAGAAATATGATGAAAAAAATGTTGGAATTTGTATTTCAGAAATTGTTAAACTTGTTATCCTGAAATTTGCTGTAAAAATAAACAAGAAACAAATGACATTTTTGTGTACAAATTGATACCATACTTTAAGAAACATTTTTTTTTGATAGTATGAAATAATAACGATAAACTCCTCTCTATCGATAATTGCAGAAATAAGTAGCTGGACGTACCATTCATCAATTAATGTTTAAAATCGCGTAAAATATCTGATTCTCCAGTTTAAAACCTAACTTACGAACCAGTAGATGCTAAAAAAAAACTACTGGCCCGTATAAATAACATAAAATTATTTGAATTATTTTATGATGAAAAAGATTAGCGTGCATATCTTTCACGCTAGATCAGCAGTGTTTGTTTACTGCCATCGTTAAAACAAGACGTGAATTAATGCAGTTTGTACAATTGTTTTGGATATTTCATGACTTAGATAAATATCTTTCGAAATCATAAAAAAACAAAAAACAAAATTGAGGAGTTGCGTGGTGCTCATAATGAATTTGCGACCCTCTTTGGAGTAAGAAGATGGCAAGCAGCCTTCTGGAAGGCATCCTTCATTTCTTTTTTCTTTCAACGTTCCAAAAATCGCAGCCAAACGATGCCAACTTTTCCCGTTTATGATGTCTGGCATTGAGGGCATAAGAAGCAGCAGATGCCTCGTATCAGGAATATAAGAAAAGGGAAGAGAGAAGTGTAGAGGAGAAGGGGGAAGAGAAAGAAGAAGAAAGAAAAGAGAGACATCCATTGATTTAACGAAGAAACGACCGAGGTTCTCGCCACAGACGCTGGCTTCATGATAAGGTTACTCACGAGCCCATTTGGAAACTTTAAATGTTACTTTTATTTCTATGTAAATGAAGCATTAGCTTTCAAGCATTCCTCGTTAAGCAAGGGCCCTGGCAAGATCACAGAAGACTGGAGCTTTTTTATTTTACTCTTTCTCTCTCTCGCGTTTTTTTTTCTTTCTCGCCAAGCCTTCGCTCAAATTAAGCGTGAGACAATGAACTTCCTTGGGTACGTTGTTTGTGTTCTGAGGGAATGGCGGATTATCAGCACCAGCCGTGACTTCAATTGCCACCGAATCGTTAGTCGCAGCTTTCAATGCGGTTGCAGGTCATGCATAAATTCAGCGCTGAATAGAAGGATCAGATTGATAAACTCGTCAAGGTTCTAGCCAATTTCATCTTGAAAAATGTTGGTTTAAATTATTATGAAAATCCTGCTGAGCATAAAGTTTTCACGATAATCCCCGCGTGTTGTGTATAATGCAAGGCTGGTTTTCATTTTGTTTTAAAAAGTTTATACCAGCACTTGGATCACTTTCTAAATATAGCGAACACAAGCTCGAGTTTATTGCTAGCGGAACATTCAACGGAACCAAGATACCTGATATCAATTTGCGGTATGCCAAATTAAAATAGAAGAAAATGGAAACCACCAGCCACGAGATAATGAAAACCGAAATTAAACATTTACATACAAGCAAAACCGACAAACAACAGATATTAGTAAAAAGCAACTAAATTGTTTACCTACTGCTTTCATCCAGGTGATAATGGGTGCCGGATATCCCCCTGCTTGGCAATTGATAATTAGGGTCCCTTGAACAACAACTTGCGTGTCTTTCGGTTCGACTAGCCACCAAGGGGGAACTACGTAGGAGAGACAGAAAAGTCGAAAGAGTTCAATCGATAGTGCAAGTTGAAACTGTTAGCTTCGACAAGCAGTGACCATCTCGAAATAGGAATCTGTAATAAGGGGATGTAATTACCATTCACTCGAAGGGAAGTGCTGTAGGTAACGGATGCTGCCAAATTGGATGCAACACATGTGTAGTTGCCGTTGTGCTGTGAAGAGACACTCTCGATGCTCAAGGAACTGGTGAAAACGTCAAACACTCGAAGGATGACGCCTTGTCCAGGTTGAACAGGACGGCCATCCTTGAGCCACTGGATCGTTATGGGCATGTCCCCTTGACGAACGGCACACGTGACCTGAGCACGCATTCCTTCGTAGAGATCCTCATCTTGGAACGAAAATGGAGTGATCTTTGGCGGAACTGAAGAAGAAAAGGAATTGGATGAATCCATCATGACGACTGTGAATGACACAGTCGTTAAGATGGTGCCACAGACATTCCTCTCTGACAAAACTCGGGTAAACACAACCATAACATACAACAGCTACCCGAACTAAAGCGCTTTCATATGAAAAATGGTATACTGCACACATTATGGATTTACCGTATGGTTTAACTGACTTATTTTTTTATATTAAGGCCTATTATAATTAACGATAAAATAACGCAAATGAAAGTGATTCATTTTTTGAAGTTATTCATTAAATCACTTGACATTTAGGTTTCACTCAATATGCGACATAGTACGAATAATGAACTGACAAAGTCGATAATGTGAACAAAAACTGAAGGGCTTGGGGCAGTAACCTGTCAGCTCTACTTTTTGCCGAAAATTTTTTTTTCAACGGATATACTATAATTGTTTCGAAATTCTGCATTCTTTGGTACAAGAAACATGCCAATCAAATGCACAAATACCAATATATTATCATAAATGACGCTGATAGTTACTGTTGAATGTACTTCACAACTGTCCAGAAACTTTTTATTATTTGTTGTGTACTGAATTCAGTACAAACAACTGACAGCACCATTTTCACATTTTCCTTCACTGACAACATAGATGTATTACCAGTAAAGTATTTTTGGCCAGAAAATTTATTAACAAAGTGATCTATACATGTCAATGATTTCTCTGAAATATTTTGCAATATTTTACTCTTCAAAACAATTTTTCGTCGATACTGTCAAATTTTAAAAAGTAGAGCTGGCCGGTTAGTTAGAGCTTTTCAATTAACATACAGTCAACACACTAACGATTTCTTACAATAGTGCGTTCTTCTAACGTTATAATAAAAATTGTACGACGATTGAGAGCCTGGTGTAAAAGGACGATAAGTAAAAAGTTTACAATTTTGAAGAAAACGCGTTTAAAGATCTGAACTTGCCTTGCTGTCCATGAGTCACTTCGCACTTCTTGCACTATTAACTTTGCACATATTGTTGTTTTGCTCAAAGTGTTATGCGTTAAGAAGGTAGACTTGCATCTAACACATTCGAAAATGCTGCTAAGTTATTTTTGGCAAAAATGCTACTTAACACCCTTTTACAGTAGCTCTTCAATTATAAGAAGAAAAAGTTCTTTCAATACTGCCGTTGATTTAAATAGTACAACAATTTTAATTTTTAGTAATGTGATTATTTTGTCATTCTAACAAGGTAATTTGCAAAAATACTAGTGTTGTTACCCATGGATTGATTCCATCCTTTGCAGACCGTATTTGAAATTCTACGCGTTTTATACATGTTGCATCAAGGAAATAAGTTTTCTTTAAAGTTTGTTTCATACATAACATAGTACATGTTGAAAAAAGCAAACATTAAAGAAAACCGGCTTCCTAAATAAAAAATATCTTAGCAAAAATATGCCATAGTAAAATTTCTACATCAACGATACGTAACAACAACGAAAAACAAATATCTAAAAAGCTCAACATATTCAACAATACTATCAACTTTATCCCCATCAATTTTACTTTACATCAAGCAGAAGATATTATCATAAAAACCACTAAACAACACAATGTCACAACGTCACTAGATAATACTACTCTCACGACACATGCAACACAACCATAATTAATTCATAACCGCGATGAATGGCAACTCTATCAAATTTTAAGTAGCAATTTTTTCACCCACATGATTTGCAGGTAGACAAGTCAATCATAAAAAATATGGAGCTTTCAATAAAAAATTAACCTACCCATGACAACAATCTGAACTTCCTTTCTAATAACATCCTTCCCTTCTTTTCTGATAACGCATGTGTATCTACCGCTGTCAGCGTTCTTCTGTACATGTTGTATTAATAATGTCCCATTTGGAAAAGCCTTTTGTCTTCTGTTTATCGGAAGACTGACACCGTCTGTAAAAATTGTCACACCAACAATTTTGAGTATACAAAATTATTTACACTCTCAATGAACGGAAAATAAAATGTCATTAATAAGATATATCATCAATAAGAAATTAAAATAAATTTTAATTTAAAAAATTGTTGACATAATTTCTGGAATAATTTACAACCTGCAACTTTACTCTTTAACACAATCTGTAAAAATTCTTGGTACAAAACGTATTTATAACTCGACATATAAGCTTTAAATATTGATTATTTAAGATGGTGTACGTCACATTTGTTCATTAAAATTTTATCAGATGAATTTTATTAAGTTTTATAATAGACTCAATTATTTTTTATTTTCAAAAAACTTTAATGATTAAATTTTCCATGATTCAACTTAGGTACTATTTACGAAATAGTTCAACTTTAATATTTTTAATACCGTACGAAAACAATTCCTACATCTGAATATTTTAAGAGATATAATGCAGAAATTTTATAAAGAAAAAAACATTCAAATCATAATTTAAATTTTTCTAGAAGATTATAAATTTAAAAAGAAGTTATTATTCGAGAAATGCGATTTAAAATATATTCAAAATTTTACTAAAATTAAAAAATAAGCTTAATAAGTTAGCTTTTTTTATAATAGATACTCGTGTTTATAATAATATAACATAAAAATTTCTAAGTTTGTAACACTTTAATTTTCAGCAAAACAAAATTAGCATTTCAATAATAGTCACTCGTTTTTTCATATAATATGAAACGCCAAGTAGGTTTATAACAGCTTTGAACTTTAAAAATATTTTAGAATTTTACAACCAGAATACAATGTTAATGCGATTTGAAGCAGTGATACCCTGTAGCAGAATGTAAGAATATGTATAGTGGGTAAATAATTTTTTATCACTTGACACAACACATACGGCATTAAATTTTCAATTCAAGAAGAAAAAAAATTGCTTAAGTAATTTACTAGGTGGAAATCTATCTAGTTCCACCAGTCATAAAGTGTCCTCTTTAAATGTAACATTACTAGAGATGGGTAATTTTACAAGCACTTCAATGTTCGGTTGAGAATGTTTATTACCTATGGTGTGTGTTTTCGCGATTTTTTTTTAGCTGACTAAGAATCAATTTCACGCCTTATAAAATCCTGCCTTTAATCTAAAATGTTGCGAAATGACTGCTTTTTACGATACAAAAATCATTTTTTAAAGGTTAGGTCGCCGCTTCTTAGTATCATTTTGGGAATGGGAAAGATAACATGATACCACCCCCAAAAATGATACTAACTTCAAAAGTAAAAGGACAATGCTTACTTTTTTCCCAGGAGATTGCATCGATGGGATGACCATAAACTTTACATTTGACAAAGGCTTCTTCACCAGCTACTACTGACATTTTCGACATATCACGAATTCCTGGTGGTCCTGCCAACAGATTACATCAAACATATTTCAAACATTCAACAATAATGCGTTTTATTTTTTGGTTAGTGTCGATAGTAATCTTACTATCTTTAATGGAAATGAATCAAAATGTTAGTTTTAAACGATTGAACGAGCAACTATTTCAGTCAACGAGTAAACGTTTTAGATAATGAGTAAACATTTTAATTTAGAATCAATATATTTTATTAGAACGTACCGAAATCATGTTCAAGAAATGAACATGATTTTATAGAAACAAAAATCTAACGTCTTTACAAATCAACGTTTTTTCATCTCTCATGGACTTTTTTAGGAAAGAACATCAGACCAAAATAGAAAATTACAACAGTAAGAAAATAAGACACTAGTTTTTTTTATTAATTAAGGATACTTTTCGATTATCCGGCCAAAAGCCAATAATGGCACTGCTGCTCGAAGGTGGAGTGCTCGATCGATCACTGTTTGGTACACTTTGATTATTGTGGGAAACATGCACTTTGAGTTATGATGACAGATTACTGGGTTAGGTTAGGCTGGGACAAACGCCCAAGTCAAAACGGACTAACCTATCCCAGTAAACCATCATCAAAAACAAAAAGTGCATTATACCACGATAATCAAAGTGTTCCAAACAGTGATCGATCGACCACCTCACTTTCGAGCTGCAGCGCCATCGGTAGCTCTTGACCGAATATCTGACAAGTAACAATATAACTATTACAGTACTTTTAAAATACTTTTGCTAAACTCTCTTTTTCTGAAAAAAGTCGTCTTGACAAAGGCAAAACATAAAAGCTCAGTAAAATTGCCACAAAGTTTTCATATTTAGGCGGAGCGTAGCGAAGCCTTCATACTTTACGAAAAAAACAAATCGACCAAAGTATTGTGTGGCCATATAGTTTGTCCAAAAATCATGAAATTTGACATGCATAAACACAAAAGTATTTTAAAAATATTGTCAGACGAATTTTTCGATTAATACTTTACGACGCAAAATATCAACGATTGAAGGAAATCAATAGTTACTAACAATCGACACTAAGGCGGCGCAGCAGTGCCAGCAAACTTTGACAGTTGTTTTGCAAATTTTGTTGAAAACATTTAAAATAAATTTGGCAGGTATTTTTAAAAAATTCTTAATGCACAAGATTGATTTTATACCTTTTATATTTGCTTCACTTGTAAGTGAATGAGTGACCTGGGAATTGAACGTATACTCTCATCTATAGCCGTTTATGAGTATATACTGTATAGCTCAATTTATCAAAAAATGCATAAAATAAACCGCATTAGTTTGTTTCACAAATACATAACCGCATAAGTCCAATGCAGAAAAATGTATTACTGATTCAGATGAAAATGGCAAAAATTAGAACCATTGTTGGCATGGAAATTTTTATTGAACTATTGTAATGTATATTAACCATGGGCTATTCAATGACATTGCTGGAAGTAACGATGTAATTTTTTTTTAGGTTTTATTGACTTGTTTAATATCAATCTCTCAATCCACATGTGAGTTAAAAAGATGAAGGTAATTACGAAACAATGCACGTATGAGAACAAAAATCAATAAAAATTGAAGTTATGGGCGAAAAAATACGGTATGACAGGGAAGCAAATTAGAACATACACGAGTATATCAGTTTAATAGGTTTTTTCCCCACACTGGCACACTTCTCCATTATCAGATAGGCTATGTTGTTACAATTATATCTGAGCTTGCGTCTCTGTCATTGTTGCAAATTTTAAATCACTCGCTATACAATGTAGTAAACTGCTAGAGGTTCGCCTAGTCACAAATGTGATTACACACATAATAATTTCCCAATTTCTCGTTTTACTATTCTAAAACAATTTGATCAGCTGTAACTAAATTCTAGCCATCTGGTCATCCAACCCCTCGACGACGTGACAACTTCTCAACCACGAATTTTAAGAGGAGAGAAGCAATCACTCCCTCCCCCAGCAACGTTTTCTTCTTTTTTCTGTTTTTCCTTAAATTGACCTCTTTCTTCGAAGTCTGTTAAGTGATCTTTTATTAAAAAACAAAACAAAAACATTGAACTAAGAAACTTTAAGCAGAATTATCCGAATGTTGCAAAACAACATGAGTTAAAATACTAATAGCTAATAAATGTTTAAGTAACATGAGTTAAATCAATAAATTGCGTAACGAAAACATACTCCCTTCATTTTGACAGTGTATTTTAATAGTAATAATGAACACAACCACCTTTCACTTGCCAGATCTTGTCACGTGACGTGCTGAGTCACCCAAAAACTGGCTATGCCTGCGTGCAAAAATAAAGACTCGCGCAGATTAGAATCTTTTATTTATAGAGGACATGAGCAAAAGTTCATTGATGTAAACCCGTTCGAATAAGCACTTAACACAAATCAACAAAAATAGTTTTAGTTATAATTTGGTTTGTAAACAACAGCACAACATCACGCTTTGTAAAAAAAGTTGACCCAAAACCATTTTTTAAAATTTAATTGTCTGTTTGCTGAACTTTCTTTTTCTGAAAGAAATCCTTGGAAGGAAGATAAAACGTGGTTGAAAGTTTTGAAAACCTTATTCAACCGACAGTAGAACGAAATGTATTTGTTAACTAGCACTATATGAGTATATGTATACAGTATATGAGTATATGAACAATTTATGAGTATATGTATACAGATTACCAATAAAATCTTAGATTTCAATTTCGAATGTAGGGAACTTTTGTTTTCTTATTTGACTTTAAAGTCGACCTAAAATACCGACTTATGTAACCGATATTTAATTTAACATTGCTTGAATTCACTGTAACGTCAAAAGTTTCAGTGCAATAGTATAAAATAAATATAAAATAAATTATATAGAAGTTTGCACCAAACACCTGTTTCACAGCATTACACCTGAATACACCCATCTTGTATACAGTATAGACAGCTTTGGAATTAAAGAAATAATATTTAATTTTTATAATTATTCTATATATTCTATATATTTTTACAAAACAAAAGCAATGAAAATTCAATGCAGTATTTAAATTTAAAAACTTTTTTCCTCATAATTTTTTTACGCAACAACTTCTGAGCTATCGGTGTTATTATTCGCTGTTGGAGTAGCGTTTTTTAAGCGTCTTTTTACAAGAAAAAAACCCAACCTTGTATCAATTTTTACGAATTACAAAGACAATTGACTCGATGAAATTATATCTTAACGTTTCACTTTTTTTTTTTGCTATTGAATGCCGTGCTGCGTGTGAACTTAATTGCAGCGCAAAATTGCAATGTAAGACGGCACAATGGATACACCTTCGTGTCTCATTCATACGTGTTAATTTAAAGACAACATGTAAGTTGTCATTGTCAGAAAATCGGTCAAAATAATTCATTGTGTTTATCAGTACGTGCACATCAAGTCGCCACGTGTGTTTTGAAATGTTGGATGACTTTTCACGATAAATAACCTGGCGTAATGAAATTTATGATATGCAAACCCACGCCACGCCTACATGGCCCGTACTTTACAAGGTAAAATTCTCATTAGTATTACTATTTTATATGACTCCATAGAAGTTGGTGTTTGTTTTATGCGAGTTGGTGAATATTACTTTTGAATCATTTACTGTTTAAAGATTTAATTAAACCTAACCTTTTAGGGGAGTAGGCTACAGAATTTGTTAATAGTGTATTGCCCATGTGTTAAGTATCCTGTGGAGGCGAAAAACTAAAAATAACGTACCGCTATGAAATATGGGTACGTTCCTGTTATAGCCGGGGCGAGTCTGAGTTGCTATTGCTTGTACTTGGTAATGGGTTTATTGTGCACGTTAGGTTAGGAAAACAAAACAATATCATGCATTTAAAACGTTTCTTTGTTTTCTTAACCTGACCTGCAAAATAAATCCATACAAAATAAACCAAGGCTAAAGCAAATATCAACATCAGACTCGCCCCGGCTATAACAGGAAAGTACCGAAATATGTTTCATACAACTACACTATTGATAATAAATATGTAATCATAAGTTTAGGCTTACGACTATCTACATACAACGTATGCATTTCCTAGTCGTGGAGCCCGTGCTTCGCACGTGAACATTTCAGTTTGTTTTGATCCCGAGAAAACAAGCTATTGTTGAAACAATATCAGGGTTTTAGCAGGGTGTTTATAACGGTAGATTCAAACATTGTGGCATAATGTTATTTGTTACTAAGTGGCTACTGAAAAATTTGCAATCTGATCTGATCTGATCAGTATAGTTTGCACAAACTTGCAAACTATACAGATCAGATGTGATCGTACGTCCCGTACATCCCGTAGATCGGGATGTGGTTGTACATATCGTATAAACTATGTATGTTACTGTTGTATGTATAAGACTACAAGAACGTTTGCCACGTTTGTAATTCAAAATTCGCTAATTTGTATATTCGCGATTCACCACTTTTTCTTGTATAACTTTTCAAAATTCAAGTTCGTTTCGAACATACATACTCAAATTTTTGGATAATAGTTACGTATTCTGGTGCATAAAGAATCACATGATTATTGGAATCGACGTATCGATATATTGACGTTTCTTGCTACACTACTTCACTATGACAAGCAATATATTGATTGTATTGAATGTGTTGTTGAAATGTTATACGTTTATTGAGTCGAAATACATATTGGAATATGCTGTAGTTTGATTAATTAAAAATAATTTTAGTTTTATATTTGGACCTTTCCTGTTTTGGGCCTGCTAGCAGTTCAGTGTACTTGGTTATGGGTTTTATTCCAGGTTAGGTTAATGAAAAAAAAGGAATCATCATTATTTAATACGTATTTTTTTGTTTTTTTAAGGTAAACTGCAAAAAAAAAAAAAAAAAAAAAAAAAAAAACATACCTAAGTATAAACAATTTATCACTAAACTGATGGCGGGCTCAAAATAGGAAAAGTCCTTATCTTTTAAATAAAACCATCTTTTTTTATGTTATAAAAAATATTTATGCCAAAATCGTGCATGACGGGAAGGTATTCAACATTTGTTAGTTTATTGGCAAGTTCTAGTATTCATTACCTAGCCAATCTATGAAGTTTCTTGTGTATTTGTGACCCAATAACTTCTGTTATTTACGATTTCCCACTTCCACAATCCCCTTCATAATAAAAATGTTTAAACCACTCTGCATATATCCTAATTTAGAGCGGTGACAAGCTTAGGTAACAAATTTATCGACCCCAGTTTTAGTTTACTTAAATTTATTGCAATCGTAGTTACTTTATTTGCAGTCTTGTCTCCGAACTCGGAAAGTTGTTTGGGTCAACTGAGAGAATTTAAAATCAAACGATAAAAGAAATCCATTTTACCATTACAGATGTTACGATTAAGAAAACGTTAATTTCTCTTCAGGGTAAGGGAGGAGTTGATCACATTGTCACAGATGATCAATCAAATAGCATGTTCAAAGATTTTGGTGAAACCAGTGTAAACGAAGTTTGGAGTCGTTGGGATTAATACACAAAAGCTGTTGCCCGTCTAATTTGCATGTGAAAATCGTGAAATTAACATCGAAAACAGTCGCAATTAATTAGCAAATGTTCGCGGTTTTATCGATCCGAATTGGTATCATAAATCAGCCTGTCATAAGCACACGTACCAAAATTTTATTAATGAAGCCAATTAATTGTTAGCTGCAAAACACACAACACCGCAAAATTTAATATGGAAACAAGAGGACCAAGGAAGCCACAGCACTTTTAAAGAAGAACACGCCCCCCCCCTTCATACCCCGCTTTAAAACTATTGTGTTATTTCTCATCAACACCTTTCGTTCGATACTTTTGTGTGGCAATTAGAGAGCGAAAAATCGATTAAATGAAATCCGTGAAAGAACTTGGACGACTTTGTATTTACTTTAGTAGAGTGTGTGTGTGTGTGTTTTTTCTCATTCGTCGCGTTTCGCAATGAAAACGTTTGAAATGGAAGTTTATTTTTGCTTCGTTTTATCGAGCGTCCTGGGAGACATTTCGTTCGAACCAATGCTCAAAATCGACCGCGTGGATAATTAAAGGAGGAGTGTTCAGTAATTAAATTATCGATCGAGATTGTCAGTGGAAAAGTTCCCTTTCGATGATTTTCCCTTTCATCACATGACCAACTTGGTTTAGCTCAAACTGATTATTATCGTGGTACCATTAGTCGACGAAACGTCAAACTAAGGGAAAACCCCTATTCTATTTGCAAAATTAAATTCCTTCTGTGTACACTTAAAAGCCAGTTTGATGAAGGGTTTAGTTTATACAGGGTGTTGCCACATCACTGAAACCCAATATGAATTGCGCGCTATCCGTGGACTTGTTGTCTGAGTAGTTCTGAGAATGGAAAACGTAAACAATAGTTTGTGATTATCAATAAGCAAATCTTTTTCTGTTTTGAATATGAAACAGAGTAGAACACGCACGCGAAAAGGTTTGGCAAGGTGTTAGGATTTTATATATAAAAGGCCTGACTCAAAAGTTCCATTAAATGTAATAATGTTAAGTTCGAAAAAACTTTTCCTTATTTATAACGTGTGTTATAAGTTTTGGAATTTTGGCAAAACGCACCGAAGCATGTCAAAAAACTTTATTTATTTTTATAAAAATTAAAATATGGCAATTACACACAAAAAACGTCTATTTTTGTCTCAACTTAAAAAAAACGTTTTTTTTTTAAAAAAGTTTCCATTAGATGATATGATAAAAATATATTTATGTGTAATGCATATACCCATGCAAATGTATGGACAGGAACGTGATGTTGGTAATAATGCTAATTTATGAAAATTCAATCAACAAAGTATAGGAAGTGTTAAAACTACAATTAATAACGTTTGAGTTATATACTGATGATGCTCAAATAGTCCCTTAAATTTTTTTAATTGATAATTGTTTGATTAATTATCGATCATGTTTATTAATTAGTTAATAAATTATTAATTGCGAAATTTAACGATTATTCAATAAAATTAATTTAGCACAGTATTTCCGAAAATGCTAGTAATTAATTAATAAATGTATGCCATGCATTATTTTGTAACAAAAGTTTCACTCATTTCTTCGTTATTACACAAAAATAGGGACTTAATAGCCTAATGTGTGTACTGGTATTTTCAATAGGCTTTAAAACGATATTTTTAAGTTGGATTGGGAGAAATATTGTATTTTACTCTGTGCAACATTTTTCATAAGGTACGACATATTGTTTTTAATCGAAAAAACAACCTCGTTTATTGTGTCAATGTTTATTATAGGCCTAATCATAACTCTTGACTGATAATGTTATAAAGATGTACGCGACATACCTACAAAATAATCTCTTTTTGTGTGTAACTGCTTCTCACTCTACTGCATTGAGCAACAACAATTGAAGGCTTGCCCAGAATAACGTTGCAAGTGCCAAAAAATTCAATATTGAGATTATTATAGAAAAACGTGCTTCATACATTGGCCTAGCTAGTGCTACCAAATAACAAACTCAAACCTACCTAAAACATACAGTATAGCACTTCAACATTGGTCACTAAATATTTGACAATCAATGTGTTGCTGATTATTTATTTTGCCATTTACTCAACACTATGAATTGGTTCATGCAACGTTATTCTGGGCAAGGGTTCAATTATTAGAGAATCGTAGTCAGCGTTGATGAGCTTTAAAAAATGATGAGTTCTTTGTGAGTTATTTTTTAATCCCAAAAATTCATCTTGCTAACTATATAATCATTTAAACTTAACACCGTTTTTGCTACTTACTCTACTAATTTGTTATAAACTCTGATAAATATAACACGGATGCAGTTAGACAGAAAACACATTTATAGTATATATTACGAGATGTTAAAGTTTTAGAAACAAAACTACCTTTGTTGATGTTATCTTTAAGAGTGGAATCAGAGCAAAAGTTTAAAGAGTATACGCATGGAGCTTACCTAGGACGTTGATTCTTGCTGCGTGGGAGGCTTTTCCCAAGTGATTTTTAGCTATGCAAGTGAATTCTCCTCCATCTTCGGTGTGAAGGGAAGTGATGTTTAAGTGACCGACAGTATCACCGTGTGAATTCACAAACTGAGAGAAACGAAAACGACGTTCGTTGGCTATTTGAGAATCGTCCAACGTCCAAAGGATTTCGGCTGATGGGTTCGCCGATGCAATGCACTGTAGGGAAATGGAAGATCCTGGATGCAACACTCGCTCTTGGAAAGTTTCGTGCAATTCGGGAGCCGAATCTGTTAATTTAACCACACAAAACACAAACAAACGAAAATTACGTTAGACACGTTGTTCAACGAAATTGAAAAATTCAATAACGAAATCAAACTTGTTAGGAGAGAAAAATTGAATTCCCGCGACAGAATGGGCTAAATACGTTTAAGTGTGTCTATCACTTTTGAAAGTTTCTGTTTTTTTTTCCTTCTATTTTTGTGTCAGATGTTTATTCGGAGAAAGATAAAGGCTTGATGATGAAGCTTGCATTATGCATGACCTTGTATGAAAAAGATGTTTTTCTTCACTCGTTGTTCGTTTGTGCCTGGCTGCACGATTTGCATAAGAGGCAATTCGCGAAGATAACATTTTCTTCTTCTTCTTTCGAACGCAAACAATTTTATCTCCGGACGCACTACATACGTATGAATTTGTGCAAATAACGCATTTCACCAACGTGAACTGCTTTGGAAGTTTAGGTAAACAAAATAAGATTCCATGACAGGAAAATGTGGAAGGGCTAAAAATTATTATTTCCACTTCTAAGGCAAAAAATTTTTTTTAATACATATATATAAATAAAATATTTGTTCTTCCCAAGGAAACAACATTGTTTACGTACATTAAATCGTAAACATGGTTTTATTGAAAGTAAATAACCATTTTTTACCAAAAAAATTGATAAAGTTCAACAAAAACTAGGTTATTTAGAACTAATGTGTAATTCACTAGAACTTGATTCTAGAAGTTCTATAAATCTACGGCTAGTTTGTTCATTTTTGTAACAAATACTTTATTAATTCGTCTTTCGTTTCTTTTTAAAATTTATTCTTAGCTTTTATTTTGAAAAGTTGTAGTATCTGTGTTTCACATCACTCACGTAAATATTTAACCTGTAGAATCATGGCATGATTTTTTATGAAATGTTTGCTTTTATTTATTTATTTATTTATTTATTTATTTTTCTTTCTACTATAATTGAAGCTTTCGTGTAGCTATCTTATGATTAGAATGAAATATTAATGATGTTTTTGACTAATATCATTATATGGCAGCAGTGTTTAGAAGTGAATACTATTTCTTTTGTGTGCATAATATTTCGGTAAACAATTTTTTTTATTACTTTGTTTTAAGAAAAACTAGGATAATAACATGTTTTTAAACTTTTTAATAATAATTTTTTTTTGTCTTTATATTGGTTATACATTTTTCTCAACAATTTTATTATTAATGTTGATCTCTGAGGAAAGTTTAGTATATTCTCTCATAGTTTTCAGATATGTGGAATTTTTACATTGTTTTTTCATTGGTTTGTGTGCTTGTAAAATCTGGTATTTTTGATAAGAAGTGATCTATTTGAAGTCAAGTGAAGTATCGCGCACTTGCAATGAAAACAATTGCTCGCAATTTTAAACCTTTCCAACATGAAAGAGACGGGGAAAATCTTTGCGAACAACGAGTGAGTGCGTGCGTGAGAAGAATAGCAATGAGTTTTCTACGGGATGATCTTACCTCCTAATCGCAACTCGGTTATTCCCTGAGCTGATTCGAAGTCATTGCGGACAAAACACTGATACATTCCGTTCTGCCCACGCTGAACAGAATCAATACTCAGAATCTCCAGAGAGGACGGCTGAGAAGACACTGGTCTCGTATCCTTCAACCACGTAATCGATCCGATTGGATAACCCACTACTTTGCATGAAAACATGGCTGGTTTACCCAAATCAACTTTTTGTTTGTGTGGTTGAACGTAGACTGATAACGGAACTAAAATGAAAGAGAAGAAAAAAATATATGCAAGATTAGAAACTTCACATTTCTTTTTCCAAAATACTTATTTTTGTGTGTCAACAGTAAAGTTCAAAATTTTTTTTAGAAATTACTTGGTATTTTTTTATATTTTAAACCCCAAATTTTAAGGTTTCAAGCGGAACTTTTCATACAGAATTTTTTTATTCTATTTTTTTTATTCTAGTTTTAAAATAGTTGACTTCGTACATGCGCACGTAACATTCCAAGAGTGATTTACAAAATACGTGAGAGTTAGCAAGGTAGACAGTCAGTCCTCGAAACTGTCATGTTAGTGTCTATTTAACTGAAGAAATGACAGCTTGGCGCAGACTGACTGTCGTCACCTAACGTTGCGATTGGCTGTCTAGGGACACCACCATTTCCACACAAAAGAACAAAAGAACTCACCAGTATTGCCACACGTCAAAGTTATAGTAATTGGATTTTTTCTCTTTACATTCCACTGTGTAAAATTGACAAAAACAACTGTCCACTAATCGTTAATGTCCTCATTTCCTTTTTTGGCTACAAGATATCTTCACACCCTAGTGTTAATGACTATTCAATTTCCTGGTCCATTCAAGTCTCGAGTCAATGACCTTTTGAATGGTATCATCAAGTAAAAGAAAGTGCTTACAAATTACGATCTGCAAGCTAGCTTTGAACTAGAATATATAAAGTTGACCATTTTTCTTCTATTTAATTTTATTCTGTACAACCATATTAAAGAAACCTTTCGATATTATTAATTTCCGATCTTCCGGTTTTCTAAATCTCAAGAAATTTTAGAACGGGTTATTTGATCAAAATAACAAAGAAATATACTAATATTGTGATTGTATCAAGTATTCAATAAAAATTCGAAGTTTTATTTTTGTGGTACTTTTCTGAAAACCGTCGTACGAACTTTATTGGTTAAACTTCATATCATCATACAATGGCGTGACTGAGTTTATTTCACTCAATTTGTGCAATAGGAGGAAATTCAAATTTTAACAAGATTTGAGTGCTCTTTGTTTCCAATTTTGAAATTTTTTTTTGTTTGACGTAGAAATTCGTCAAATTAGAAAGTGTTAATAAATAAAAAATATCCGAGTCAATTTTAAACATTTATCATACACGACAACCACTATGACAAAATTTTCTTTTAAAAACGCCGATTCGGGAAATACACCAAAAATATTTCTCTACGAGCATTTTTACAAAATAATTTAATTGAAGGGCATGATGTGAAATAGTGTTAAGTAACATTTTTGTCAAAAATGACTTAGAAGAGTTTTTGAATGTGTTAAAAATTCTACTTCTTTAACGCATAATTTTGAGAAAAACAACAATATGAGCAAAGATATTAGCTCAAGAAGTTTGAATTGGCCAATATATAGCAAGGCAATCTTAAAACTCGTTTTTCTTGAAATTGTGAAAATGTTACTTAACATCATTTTACACCAGGTCCCTTCAATTAATAAGCAATGTAAATATTATAACGCAAATTAATGATTTGCAATAGAATACAGCGCAAAAAGAAATAATATTTGTATATTGAGTATTACTTCCTTGTTTCGAAAACAATTTGCTAAATGGTCAATTAATAAATAGAAAGTAACAAATCAATACTAGGTAAGAAATCATGACATACCATAAAAAAAGTAGAGATCGATACAGTTAGATAACATAAGAGAGATAAAAACGCAATGTTCTAAGCTACTAGATTTTATCGTCTATAAAAGAGAAAAAAAAAACAACACAAACAGTGAACCAAAAATAAACATTCGTGAAGTTTTGTTAGGCACCACATCACAATAATAAAAAAAAAACTAACAAAAAAATAAGTTGAACTTTTGTCATTACTCGAAAACGTTTTTTGGAAGGAAAATACCAGTTTGCTTCGTCGTCTTCTGTTCTCTCATTGGCGATGCACTTTTATAGGAGGCCATCAATGCTGTGGCAGTCATTTGCAAGAAAAGGGAAGAACTCTTTGCTTCTACTTCTTCTTCTCACCTGAGCGGAACAGCTGTTGCTACTACTTTACCACCTCCCCAAACTGCGTTCAATCTCGACGAGATGACGGTGCAACTCGTGTGCTCTTTTCTACTTACACCCCCATAAAGCCAATTACAAAGTCAGATTGAACCGTGAAGTCGCCAAGCTATGTTCACCGAGAGAGAATACAGATTGAGCCGAGCAGGCATTTTAGTCGCCTCGAGTGATTTGCTCGACACAACTTTGCCTTCGCTATTCTCCAACACCCTTCCCCACACCCCTTTTTCCTCAACACAAACCACTTCCTTTACCCCCAACATAGAAATTCTTTTTTATCACCACCACCTCTTTTATACCTACTGCGCTGCTCCTCTTCTTTACGAATGTATGATGAAATGTTTACAACTGATATTCAAAAAATAAAAAATAAAATGAAAAAAAAGACCATTTCCTTTTCTAAAGAAAACAAGGTGTCGTCTTCCTTTAGAAAACACGCTCTTCACTTTCTTTAGCTTGTTGACTTTTTTTGTTGTTATACTGTATGTAGTGGTAGTAGTTGTTGTTGAAAATGTGGAAAGTTCTTTTCATTTAATATTTTTTTGCAATTTTTATGCATTTCCGTTATTACGCATTTCCATTTTGCTGTTTTACATAAATTAACACGGAAAAGTTGGTATTTCGTTTTAAACTTTTTTCACACAAAAAAAGTTTTCCTTTCATGTCATAAGTAAGTTTCTGCGAATGCTCGTCTAAGACCAACTTTTACATTTACATTTTAAATTAAGATTTTATAACGCTTTTAAAACTACAACAAGCTTAACTGACAGTTTTGACATTTTAAATCATTTTAACTTTTTTTTTATAATTACGTATTTTGTAATATCGTATTTTGTAATACCTTTCCTAAATAATCATAAGATTTATCGCAGTTAGCGGTATTTATAATGTACTATGCATGTTTAAGCTTTCAAGCATAAACTCTGCCTATTCAATCTTAAAATACTGATTAAAAATTTGTTTGTAACGTTTTTATACTTTTGTTTGTTAAAGGTGCAAACGTGTTTGAAAATGAAAGTGTCATATATGAAATTGTCCAAAATGAATTTTGAATGTACTGTATGGATTCGATGTGTCATCATCATGAACGTTTGGACTTCCTGGTGCCATTTACTGGGCGAAGGGCAGCGAGGACAAGTAAAAAGGTAATTGTACGTACTGTTTATATATAATCAATTACGCTCTATTGGTCTACACTACTGCTAAAATAGGTGAATCAGTTTAGTGAGTATTTTTTTGATAGATTACGATCGTAGTTTGTTGCACTATATTAAACTATATTTTTACAAAATTTTGTTAAAATACTTATATAAATATTGCTACATTCTATAACAAACATTTTGTAATAGTACAATTTTGGTTGTACTAATAATTTTTTACGTTTATTTTTTTTTTCAAATGTAGTACTTTAAACTGGTGAATATCAGTTTGAGTGTTGAAAAAAAATTTTTTACCAACATTTGTTTTACAAAACCCATTATTTCACAAAATGTTAACATTCACAGTGATTTTAAAATGTCTTCCGAATAAACATGCGTTCGTGTGAACATGGTATTTCATTATTTTTTAGAATAACTTTTGAAATGTTTCAATATAACCAACTGAGGGACCTTTGTTCTAATTTGTACTTTAAGTGAAAGTTTTTGTTCGGACCCTGTTAAATTCCATCATTACTGGTTTCTAGATATCAGGGGTGGTGAGAATAATTGTTGATTGTTTTTTCAAATAAATTACAAATAAAATTATAAATAAATGGCAAAAATTACAAAATAGTTTTTATCAAAGTAGCGTACCATTGTTAAACTTCATTTAAAACTATTAATTTTCCCGAAAAACTTTAAAAAAGGAATAAAATTCTGCAAAGGTATTTACTGGGAAACACGTTTATCCCAAAAAAGTTGAGAAACCACAAAAAGTATTTAGTGAGACTTGTTACTGATATACAATTAAGAGAAATCTATGTTAGCACGCGTGCTACAGCACGTGTTATCATTTAGTTGGTCATAATTGGTAATAATATTGTACCCGTGTTATGATTGTTGGTAACTAGCTCTCTTTATGCCTTAGTGCAATCATTATATTATATTTTTTCGGAAAGTTTTGTTGGTGCTTTCGAGTCTTAATTAGCGTATAGCAAACTAGGGAAAAGTGATCGTTAAGGAAAAGTTTTCACGAGTTTTGTGTGAAGTGAGTAGGAAGTTGTATGTATTTCGGTCGGTAACAGCAGTAGTATACTGTATAAGGAGAAGTTCCATTTTAATTTAGATAATTATTTACGATTGGCGGTGTTGGAATTGTGTCGGTTGGCACGAAACCTTATCTTCATTGCCTGCCATTTGCATTGCAACTTTTGCCCGCCAACGGCATCGTACAACTGAAAATGATAAAACTGGCGGCCCATCTGCTACGTAATAGTGTAAGTGGGAGCCATTCTCTCAATTTCCATGCCCTGGGCAGGGAATATTGATTTTTTTTCCTTAGCAATTTGTGTGAAAGCATCGTGACCGACTGTGAATAGCCCGAAGCAACCCGCTGCTTAGGTGTCATACGAGACTCTTTCAACAGGGTTTTGATTACACCAAAATCAATGGTTAAAAAAACACACTGGGAGAATCTTTCAAGTGTTATTAAGTGAAAGAGTACACTTGATAGAAATCAATTATTGTGGCGAACGAAGACGAGGTTGGGTTGGGAAAGACTTGTCACCTGGAAAGGGAAAATTTGAAGAAAAAAGAAAGAAAGAAAAAAGACCCTTTTTTTTTGTCCTTCTTGCTAAGATCAACTGATTTCCATTTCCTTTTTGCGTTTTAGTTCCAATCTGTTAAATATCGAAGGTGAAAGGAAAAAATCGATGTGTTTGTCGTCGTGGTTGTTGTTGCTCTGCATTTGACAATTTGGCAGGAAGTTCTGAACGGGAATAGAGTTGGTTGTCGATAATAGTGTTTTGGAAATTTTCAATGATTTGAACTAATCAGGGAAATGGTGGTTTTATTTATTAAATGGGGTCATAATTCTATCTTAAAGTGTATTTTAAACATTATATTTGAGGTAAGTTTTGAAGTGAAAATCGGCTTAGATTTAAACAAGGTTAATGCTCGAATCATGTAGCTCTGAACGCTTAAAAGCCTATCGATCATTTCTTGAGCATTCAGTTTCACGTATATGACGATACTGTAGACGTAAATATTGACTTTTAAAAATTTCAGGAGGCTAGGTTATATGTAGTACAGTTGTGGTATGAAAATACAAACCAACGTGATGGTTAAGTTTGTAAAATATTTAATTTCAGCTTCATTCAGTGTGATAGATACAGTAAACACCGCCTCAATGGTCGGCTACACTGTCGAACAATAGTGTTTTCAGAAAAAGCCTATCTATTAAATTCTATTTCTAGTTCAATTTATAACCAAATCTTTCATTTATTTTAACAAGAAAAAAAATTAAACTCAAATGTCAAGTGAAATGACAAGTGGAATGAAGATTTAAATACAGGTTGTTTCACTCGCTGTCGTCCCTCGCGGTTTTTTATTACTTTTAAACAAATGGAACTAATTCAGTGAAATTTGACGCGGAAATACCTTGGTGTATGAAAAGCACGATAATCTCAAAGCAAGTGTTAAAAGTGGTTGCTATTAGCAACACTAAATAGCCTTGTTATTCACATCCCGTGCGATACTTAACTACATAAAAATAAAACAAAGGCAACTCTTAACTTGTTTCAACCAGCTTCACATTTGTTGGACTTAAACCTCTTAAAAATGCGCTAAATCAGTTAACTATTCAAATTGTCTTAATGATATGTTACCGTCAAAACCACAATTCAGTCAAAACCCAGTTGTGACTTACCGAATCTAAAATTAACCGACCGATTTTATAGCCAGCAATTTGAGCGTTTGATGGTCTTCGGCCGCATTTACTAACCTGACCATCGTGAATAAGATATTGGGGTTTCAACTGATAAGTTCGGGTTTTAATTAAATTCGGGTTTGACGGTAAAATATATAATATTAAAAGTATTTTAATACAAAAGTATAGTAAGAAACTGCACATTATTGTAATCTATTCATGAAATGACCAGTATCATGCTAATGAATTATACAGTAGTAGTTTTCATTGTGTGATGATTTTTGTTTCTATGTAGCTGGCTTATGAAATATTTTACATAAACCATTTTAAAATCAAAATGTAGCTTTATTAATGCATATTCAGAATCGTGAAAAAAATGGACGATAAGTGTGACTTGAGCCCTTTTAAAAAATCGATTTATTTATTAAATGTTTGGAACTAGTATACAGTAGTTTTAATGTCGTACTGTTTTGTTCATTTTTTTATCTAACCTGTTTTTTGTGTACATTTAAAAACACTTACTTAAATTTAACATTTTAATTTAAATATATATAAGTCATAAAAAAAATTGCTTACCTGTCACGCTTAGAACAGTCACGGCAGTTTGGTTGCCAACGCTGTTGCTCACCACACAAACATAGGTCATTCCGTCCGATATCACAGTATTGGAAATCACTAAAGTTCCACCAACTTGTTGGATTCGGTTCGACAATTGTAATGGGGTCATTTGACTTCGATTTGTTTTTGTATACCAACTATATATATATAAAAAAATTTACCATAATCAAATAGTACTTTAGCGATAAAAGCTTCTAAATCGTTTAAGATTAGAATTGCGGAAAAAGCTTTTCAGATGCATTTTTATTAGGCCATATCACGTGAATTATTGATCATAATGTGAAACAACCTTATTGTAGGTTGAAATGTAACTAAATGGTAACATTTCTGAATTTCT
>JAQIWH010000055.1:0-85447 GCA_034695005.1 Cryptops parisi | reverse complement strand
CCCCAAAAAAAAATCCATCTCTTTCAATCCCATAATGCAACATCAAAAAGTATTGTGCAATAAAAATGACGTCACTTTACATCATCTGTGGCTCGTTTCATTGGTTAGTTGAGAAGACGGGAATTCCCCTGGTTAGGCTACGTGGACTTTAAATTTCATGTAGTTTTTTGTTTGGTTTTTTACTCTATCTATCTATAATAACATTCAGGAAGGGGGATCCCAAAATTATAAATAAACAAATGCCATGTGAGATTTGGTCAAACTGTTTACAACTCCGGATTCTCAATTTCCTTTACCCGATCAAGATACGCTACAAACTCGATTATCCGAATGTGATGGAAACAAGCTAATTTCGGATAACAATTTTTTTGATGATCCGGAATTTAAATGTATATATATCCGGTTACGTATTAAGCCAACAACAATGTACAAGTTAAAAAACATGAACATTTAATGAACAATATGTATGTATGTATGTAGTATGTACAGTCAGTATTAACCCAATTGTTTGGTAAAATATCCATAGCTGTCGATAATGTCAATGATTTTTTTGAGAATGTATCGAGTTTTATATTAAAATGACATATTTCACTTCAATCGAATTTTCGGATAATCGAGTTTTTAGTGTACTATGTCATTCGATTACAATTCCGTAGAATCGAAGTTTTAAAATGAGGATTGGAAAGCTTAGCATAAAAACATCAAATATTTTTTTTATTTTAAACCAACGTGACATTTAAACGGTGTCATTAGACGTACTGTAGGCCTACATGCTTTTAAAAATTATTATCGATTGTCATCTTAAAAATAAAAATGATATTGCAATTCTCACGAATAGTGTGTATAATAACGATTATAAATAAAAATAATAAACCGTAGCTTGAAGATAACAAAATTGTCACTTTGGTTAGAGCTTTAAAGATTTTGAGAAAAAAATTTTTTTTTGTAAATAAGCGAATAAAATTCGATGCACGTCTGTTCGTTTGTGCGTGCATCACGCAATAAAACGAATACTTGAATTTCCAAGAGCCGTGTACAAAGGGGAGGGGGGGGGGGAATATCAAAAGTAACCCTTGTTATTGATTCGGAAATTTTTTTTAGAAGTACCTGTACCTTTCTAATGAATACATAAAAGTACTAAGCCTAAAGTATATTATGAGAAAGTATTCCTTTATCAACTTCTGTCAAATCCTGCGCACGGGCCTAAAGCAAGGACATTGAAAATACAGTTTAATATCTATACAGGCTTGGACTGGGACTTCTGTTACAAACTTGTAGCTAGGGAATCTAGGGGGGGGGGAGCAAAAGGAGCAATTGTTTCGTCTGTTTCCTATGCGAAAACTTCCGGAAAAAAGTAAAATATTTTTTTGGCAAATGACATGAAAAAGTATTGTGGAAGAGGAATCTCCTCCAATTAAATCATAAATCATTTTTACACCGTTTTAATACCTACATAGTATCACTATACTATTAATACACAAAGAAGGAAAAGTAAAATGAGCATTTCAATTTTCAGCATGCACAACTTATGTAAATACACAACATGTAGGAAATTGATCATTCCGCGTTATATACTTGTACATAATCTATTGTGATAATTTCCTGGGGTAAATCAATGCTGTATTAGTATTTAAACACTATCACGTTTAAACTCAAAAAACAAAGATAATATTGAAGATTCGCACTTGTTTCAATGTATGTAAATATTAGTTGGATCGAAGATCAAAACGAGTGATTATCACTGAGGAATTTATCAAACCGGTGTTTTTATCTTGTGTTTAGTAGACAAACAAAAGGAAATGTGATCCGTTCTATTTTCACTGATTTGCGACATAGGTGCGAACTGATGACCTTTAACTTGATTAACCGTTCATTAATAAACAAAGTTCTAAGTAAATTAAATAAAATTATGTGTACCTCATCATTTGGAATGCAAATCTTAATAAAAGTATAAATACAAAACGTTTCGCTTAAAGATAAAATTACATTTTATAACAAAAATTGCTTCACGAATAAAGTGTTTCGTTTCCGAAGGATAACTAGCTTAATCTACAGTTACCAACAGCTGTATTTTATACTGTAGCTGTACTGTATGTACAGGAAGTAACAGTTTTTTTTTTACATGTATTCAACAACTCTTGTTTTAATTAACAGATAAGTAACATCAATAATTTATGCTACCGATCAATTACATTTACTATTTAGATGTAATATTTTTTTTAACACTTGCAACTACCCGCTCCACAAGTTAACATAGGCTATAACTATAACCTAATGTTCATTGATAAAAATATTATTTTTGTTATCAGTGCCAATTTTGTATACAAAGGCTTGATTTAAAATGCAGTCGAGCCTCACACAACGAGTTTATTTGGTGCAGGCACCACTCTCGTTATGGAAAAAACTCGTTGTATAAACATAATTTCAACCTTATATATACTGCATAAAGTGTCTAATTCGTGCAAAATTCCAAGGGTTTCCTTCTTGACACACTTTCTATAATAATAAAAGAAAATATTCTTTTTAAATTAGTTCACATAATTGGACGCAGTAGGCCTAGTTGACAAACCACAAAGTTCACTCACGTTCACCCATGATTCACCCCACCTCACCCCATCGTCGCAAGGTTTGTTAGATAGAATTCTTCGTTTAAATTTCAACAGTGAAGCATTTCCTCGTTTAATTTGGAAGGCATAGTTTATTATTAGTTAGTTTTTTTAATACAAATTTACTAATTATTTTTTATAAAAACTGAAACCCCACTGTTCGAGAATGAATTGTGCATAAAGGTACAATCACTACAAGATTCGCACTTCTCTATCGCATCATTGAAAAATGCTCGTTATGTGAATTTTGCTCGTTGTACGAAAATCAATTTTGCTCTAGTTTTAGATAGCGCCTCAGTGAGACAAAAACCACTCGTTGTGCAAAAATGTCGTTGTAAGAAGAGTAGTTGGTTATAAAATTTGTATAAAACAGATGTTAGTAAATATTTGTGCATCTAGAAAAATAAGGTATATAGTATCCAATCAATAGCTTATAGGCCGAAAAAAACTTAGGCAACGCCTTCATCGCAACATCATAGATTCAACTGCGCATGCGCTGTAGCAAACGCGAGCGGAAAGGGGATTTCCCTAGTTAAAGAGGTAAAAAGCTGAGACCCGACACATCGTCGCACAAGTGCTCGTTCGTTTTATTCTTGCTTCATGTCTTACCCAACTCGTCCAAAGAAGTCAGATACGTCAACCAAGAGTTTGAAGTCAAACGGCAATCCCAAAAAGTAAGTTAAAAAAACTTTTGAGTTGGCTTTATATTTTTCCCGCACATGCATTTTTTTTGCGTGCTTTCAAACCATGCTTCATTATGTTACAATTCATTACTTTTTTTTTTTTTGATTTGCATGTTTTATATGTCACTTAATTGAATAAAAATTGTTGTCAAGTATGACTTAGTGTAAAATTTGTAAAAGTTTGTTTTTGTTGTTGTCGTTGTTGTTGTCAATGTGTTGTTGACGTTCGTGCAGTGCACCTTTAAAAATATCCGTTCAAATAGACTTGCTACTACTCACCGATATTTATTTTTTTTATTATTTTTTTTTTATTTTTACTAACTTGCCAAAATGTTAATAAATGTAAAAAATAAAATAAAAAACCGAAATGCAATTAATTTTGTGTAAATAAAACGATAGAAAAGTTTGTTCGCGCCAACGGGGTTTGAACTTTGAACACGATAAAATGAATTTTTAACTTTGAGAAAAACAAGAAATTAGTTAACGAATTCTTGAATCCCAGATAAGGCGACGTAAGGATTACGTGATTAATTTATTTCGCAAACAGTTTGAATTGTTTATTTTTAGTGTTTTACTATTTCGGTTAAAATGAATTGCATCAGTACATGTTAACAATTTGGTTTAAAGTGGACTTTCCATGTAAACGACTTGTTAAACTATTCTGATCAGTTTTTCTAAACCATAGGTTAATTTGTAAACCTTTATCAATACGAATCGTCCCAATATTTACCATATAATTTTGTCAATAGCGATTGTAGTAGGGCTTATGAAGTAACGCAATTAGCACTCTTCTTCTGGACAGTCATTTTTAGTTCTTGTAGTCTTGCAAATTGACTACTAGTGAAAGACGGTGTTTAGTTGTATCGTTAAATTTTAATTTTAATGAACTTAACTTTGTCAACTCAACAGTAATTCGGATTTCTAAAAACAAAAGTAGACAAATGTAAATTTTTTTTATTAGTTCCGATTGATAAGCCTAGCAATGGTACTTGTTACACTAAAAGATTTTGCTTTCAACAAGTCGATTTTACTTGTTTTAGAAGAATGCCCAGAAAACCGAAAAGGTTACTTCCATGGCTGATCAGGGTGCTGGATGAGGAAAAGCATGAGGGATTAGTCTGGAAGGACCGCCAAAACATGGAATTTTGGTTGCCATGGCCCAGACAGAAGAACAAGGGTTGGATTGAGAAACACTCCAGCATATTCCTTGTAAGTACACAAAAATGTACTATTCGTTCATGTTATTGTTATTTATTATTATAATTTTAAGGTAAGGTAAAGCAACTTTTTCATTTCGACAGGATTATGTGACTATGCAGGGTCGCTACAAGGAAGGGAATCAAAAATTATATGTGATATGGAAGGCATCTTTTCGCACAGCTTTGCATAAAGATTCTTCAATAGAGGAGATAGAATCATGCAGAGAAAAAACCAAACGACTATACAGAATCACTGACCGAAATTGTAAGATTTTTCACTTATTATTACTTTTATTTTTTGAATACAAACCAACGATGAAAAATCCCTTGCCTCAGCCTGTGATCGAACCAGGAGGTTCCTGGTTCGATCCAAGGCTGGGCCAAGAAGATTTGTTTTACATTAAAATTTTTTAATGTCCTTGTGGCAAGATTTTACCAGCTTGAGGATGAAGTACAGTATACCAGTGGAAATCGGTTATTATAATCATGGATAATTTTCTCAATCGGCTATTGTTATTATAATTAGTCGGTCCCAACACACTGATTAAGTAAGCCAAATGGTTTTTTATCCATTGTTTAATGTCATCAGCCGGTTATTGTTATCAAAAAGCACTAGTCCCAAAGTAATCGTAACAACTGGATTCCACATAGCTCACCAATTTCAGTAGTATAATTACATAGTCATTTGGATTTTCAATAATCTTAATTGCTTGACATGAATATTGAACATGACGAGTACAGTACTTTAGTGACATTAAGATTGTACATAGTTTATAGATACAGCACCTTTTTAATCGTAAAGTGTGTATTCTTTTAGATGTTTTAAATTGTGAAATGGCACCTTTGCCATCACCCTCACCACCACCATCGCCAGCTTCATCAGAGTGTTTATCAGTTTCCTCCTACGTGTCAACAGTGAACTATGAAATACCCAAAGATGACACAGTCCCCCAGCAAATGTTCGATTATTCGGAGGAAGACGCATCTTCAAACATAGTCGAACACGACCCTATTGAGGTTCAACGTGAAGAAGCGGAAAACGCTTGTGCTATGCTGACCAACATGTGCATAGAATCTGATGATATCGTCGAGAATGACTTCCAAGTCCTGACACCAATGGTAAGAATTTCCACCTCATTTCATAGATAAATATACTTACCTTACGTCTTTCAAGTTGATTAAACTGAATTTCTTTACAGTTTGAACATGATGAAGATTTCAAATTGTTACTCGCAACACCTTTCCATGGTAAGTTTTATAAAATTTCTTTGAAAAATTTGACCAATTATTATACTAATAAGACATTGCTGGATACATAATGTGACATTTACTGCATTTTGTAGACCTCATGACGCATGAACTGTGCGAATCGTTCACTCAGGATGATGAAAATATTGACAATGGGGGAGCTTGATGAAGAAGTCCTAAAAATCATCTTTCAACTCAATGTGTTTTTGTTTTTTTGTGTATACAATACATGTGTATATTTTCGTTTTTTTGTTTAAAGTTTTAATCGTCTAGTTTTAATGTTTCGTGTTCATGGAACCTTATCTTTTTTTTTGTACACATCTAGTCTGCAGAAGTTGTTTTTTTTTTTACCAAAAAAGACCAAATAAAAACTCCTTTTGTAAAGTCAAAATGTTGTGTGAATTTCGATTCGTTTATATTATAAGAACTTTGATTATTATTTGATCACCATTATTCAGACCAGAAGCAAAGGAAGAAGTGTCCTAAGAGTCCACCAACGTCCACCATTGAAACCTATAGGCTACGAAAGGTAAAGCCAAATGAAAAGAAAGGGGTTTGTATACTAAAGACTGAATAATACCGCAAATAGCATTTAGACAAAATATTTTTATTAGCATTTCGTCATAAATAAAATTTAATGATGTTTTTGGAAAAACTATTTCAACTCCCATTTGCGTTACAATGTGAATAAAAGTAGCCCACAATGGAGTGCATATCGTTAGCTGAAGTTGAATGAATAACTTTAGTAATTCATTATTTTTATTACTTACATGTGTGGCAACTATGAAGTCATGATTAATTCAACAGCAAAGCACTTCCTCATACAACTTAACTTTGTTCTTTATCCTGTATTTTGATTGGTAAGTGTTAAATTTCCGTTCACTACACGAAAACGCCAATGGATTTAAATCTCTTTTTGTGACTTTTCAAATTTCATTTACGATATTCATTAAATGATACAGTACTAATTTAAAATTAATTATTGAAATGGACACGCTCTCCTATACCATTTGATTTTATACAGGATGTTCTTAAAAGGTTCGGTCAGATTTTAACCAGAGATGCTCTCGTGCTAGGCATCAAAACAAAGCAGAGCACAAAGTCCGTATAAACATGGGTTCGGACGGAAAGCGCCTTCCTCCTCCTGTCCTGACGTCTCGAACGTATTGAACAAAAACGAAAAAACGCGACTTCAACATGTGCTATCTCTGAAAGGAAGCATTCAGGGCCCATGTTTGTATAATGTTTTCCAGTCTTTTGACGCGTAGCATTTATAATTAAAATTGAGCCAGACCTTTTAGAAACACCTTGTATTATAGTGTCGATAGATAGCAGAATATGAGTTTAATATATGTAATATGTGCGCACTTTCCAATTAAAACGATCATAAAATCAAGTTTTGGTCACTTTTATAGATTATACCGGTTATATTGTAATAATCCCATAATTATATTTTATTTGTAGCAAATCTTTTCACAACATTAACACATAGCTAATCTCGGGCGGGGGTGTTCCCGGCCAACTACGGTATGTCATCATCCGCCATTTAAATATAGTAGTGAACTCCGCCCACTTCTATTTCGTCATCAATGAATCTCGTGACAGAAAAAAAAATAGAGGAAACCACCTTGGCTCATCAATCATCATCACGTGCTGAGAAAAAAAAATTTAAAGGGCTCATCCGCGTGGACCACTTTACCTGCAAGTTCACATCGATCAGCTGGTGAGCAAATAACAAACGGCAGAAACGCTCAATGTACCAGATAAAAGAAGGAGATTAACATTAAAGCTGCCGTTTTGTTATCATATCACCTAGACAAGGTAAACAAGTTGATAGGTAGACTTTCGATATAAGAAGCATGCACCGGTTCCAATCTGGCACTTAATGACATTTACGATTTAAGGGAAAGATGTTTTTACCTGTTCAACTTTTGCTGTTAGTCGTGGGTTTTTCGGTGAAAACAGTCAGCAGCGATGTTCATCCGGACGAAGTACTCGATTTACCTGGGTTGCCATCCAAACCGGGATTCCGTCAATACTCAGGGTACCTGAATGCAACGAGAGGACGATTGTTACACTACTGGTGAGATCAAAGTACAGTACTACAGTATTTATAATAAATGAAGAATCGAAAGTGAGTTTGCTTTGCACAATGCCCATTGTTGTTGCACTTTTTGTTTATGTTGAAAGTTGCATGAATGAAACAAGGTGATTATTTGTACAAAAACAAAACGAAACCGAGACTTAAAACAGTGTTTAACTTTTCATTTATAGGTTTGTAGAAAGTCAAACCGGTCCTAGCACCTCACCTTTGCTTTTATGGATGAATGGTGGACCTGGTTGTAGCTCTCTCGATGGATTTCTCACAGAACATGGACCGTTTCGTACAAGCTCCAAAGGACAGTCGTTAACATTCAACAACTATTCTTGGAATAAAGTAATGATCTCTTAAGTATAACCATGACATATTATATTTATATTTATATTATGTCATGTTATAACTATTATATATATTGCTCCATGCATCTTCCAAAAAAACAATCCAAATATTTAACATAGTAGCGTGCATTATCAGATCGCCAACGTTCTTTATCTCGAAGCACCTGCGGGAGTAGGATTTTCGTATTCGGCGGATAAGGATTATAAAACCGACGATGACAACGTGTCGTTAGACAACTATGTTGCGCTGCAGAGTTTCTTCAAAAAGTTTCCACAGTTTTCCAAGAATGATTTTTATATCACGGGTGAAAGCTACGGTGGCATCTATGTGCCGACCCTATCTGTGAGAGTGTTGAACGGGACCGCACCTATCAACTTCAAAGTAAGCTAAATTTTGAAAAGCAATTTAAAGTTGAACTTATGCATTCGCTAAAAATTGGGTTTTTAATCGATTTTTGAATAGGGTTTTGCTGTTGGTAATGGAATGAGTAGTTACCCACTCAATGATAATTCTCTCATCTTCTTTGTCTACTACCACGGGTTGATAGGAATCGAGTGAGTAATGGTCTATACAACATGGTCTATACTAAATGAAATCAATGAGACGGTTTCCTAACCATTCCACTTTCGTTAGGCTTTGGACTAAGTTAACAACTCATTGCTGTAGTGGTGGAGTTCAACAAGCAACGTGCAACTTCCATAATAATACGGATCAAGCATGCGTGTCAGCGGTAAGCTATTTCATTGGACCAAAATATTAAGATTTTATAAGTTTGATTCTATGCTAATACGTTGAAATTACATTATTTGCAGGTTGGAGAAGCAATGACTGTCGTCATGGGGAGTGGTTTGAATCCTTACGATTTATACGATACCTGTAACCCGTCCTCATCACTGACCCGAGCATCTGCTCCCACTCGTTTACAAGCGGACGTTAAAAACCTTTTCCGAAAAAATGTATACGTTCAACGTTTGTTTTCGAATCAAGTACGTACGGATCTTTCTTGTTTGATAATTTCAAATTTGCATCTAACCCTATACACATTTTTTTGTATGTTACAGATCCATAAACAAGATTGGTTTCATCCACGTTCTAACCCACCATGCATCAATGGTGATGACACGACAGCATACTTAAACAGGCCCGATGTACGCAAAGCAATTCACATTCCGTCCGATGTGCAAAACTGGACTGTTTGTAGGCAAGTTACATTTTGAATCATGTTTGTTCCATGAGAATATTCGTTCAATGTTTATTGACAGCAACATTAATAGTGATTATGGTCTATTTTTGTAGTGATGCTGTTGGAGCACAGTATCAAACTCTATACCAATCAATGCACGCCCAGTACGATTTCCTGCTGAGAAAAGTACGAGGACTCGTTTACAATGGAGATGTTGATATGATGTGCAACTTTTTGGGTGATCAATGGTTCGTCGATAGTTTAGGAAGAAAGGTAAGTCCATTCTCATGCATACCCTATAAGTTTAATTTTATCAAGTAATGGCACAATGAAAATACTAATCTGGTAAAATTATAAAGTAAAGCTTTCTAGGTTGCATTCTTAAAACATTTATTTTTGTAATCAGTCATTTGCAAAACTTTTTTTTTTTTTGCAGGTGTTGTCAAATTATACGTACTGGAAGATCGGAACTCAAGTTGGAGGATTTGTCAAACGTTTTGAAAACCTCGATTTTGTCACAATCAGAGTAAGCATCTTAATCTGTCTTTTTTTCCTAACATTGGATATTTATTATATTAATCTTTTTTTTTACAATAACAGGGTGCTGGTCACATGGTTCCTACGAATAAGCCACCAGAAGCATTACAGATGATTACTAATTTTATCAATAAAAAGCCCTACTAGTTAGTGTTGTCACAGATAAAAAGATGTAATATTTTTGCCTTTGTAAAAATTTTGATTAGTAGAATAAACTTTTTAAGTTAAATGAGATTTTAACTGTATTTTGATGAATCATTTAGTCGCTGTATAATAACGATAGATGTCAATTTTTTACTTGTCTATGAATGCAAGGGTAGATATTCAAAATCAAGTTTGTTTTGAGGCATTGCATGATAGCTTTAATTAAATTGAAATAGAATACTTTATCAAATGCTCGACTAATCTATCCAATTCACTCGTTTAATCAATCACTTGACATGAAGGAAAAAAAACAATGGACTGAAAAAAAGGTGATAAAATTTAATCTAAAGTGGTGAAAATGATAACTAAAGGAGGTCGAATTATATAAATGCAATTGTAATATCATTCTTGTTACCAGCAAGTAACCATTATCATCATTGCATTACAGCTGTTTAATTAGGATGTTACCTGTTGAAGTGTTGCTTGTCGTGAGTTTCATTTTTGCGCTCGGTGCAACTCATCCTGATGAAGTATTCGATCTACCTGGACTTTCGTCTAAACCTTTGTTTCGGCAATACTCGGGCTACCTAAAGGCAACAAATGGAAGAAAATTACACTACTGGTATGTGCAAGACAAAGTTAGGCAGCAACTGAAAGAACATTAAAAAATACACAAGTGTAGGGGCTCCCACTTCATGGCGTTCTGAGTTATTGCATTCCACATTTCAGTCGTCTTCAAATAGCCATAAAACTATTTTTTGTAATGTATCCTAATTAAATCTGTTCTACCGGTACAAACTATTGCTTCAAAGATAGATATTCGATGCAACTCTTTCTTTGTGATAAATTGATACTGTTGATACCCTTTATGATGTCTGTACGAGTTTACAATCCTGTGCTTTCAGGTTTGTGGAAAGTGAAACCACTCCGAGCACTGCACCGTTGCTTTTATGGATGAACGGTGGACCAGGTTGCAGTTCGCTTGATGGATTTCTTACCGAACACGGACCCTTCCGCACGGGTCCCGATGAAACAGTCTTAGCGTTAAATGAACATTCTTGGAACAAGGTAAGCCGCTAATGAAAGCAGGCAGGCTAGCAAGCCAACTGGTTGGAAATTTTTTCATGTAAACTATGCTTATGAATTATGATCAGATTGCCAATGTGCTCTATTTGGAAGCACCAGCAGGTGTGGGATTTTCATACTCGGAAGATAAGAATTATACAACTGACGATGACACCGTTTCGCTCGACAATTACATCGCTCTGCAACATTTCTTCGAAAAATTTCCTCAGTTTTCAACGAACGAATTCTATATTACGGGTGAAAGTTATGGAGGAATTTACGTTCCAACGCTGGCTGTGAGAGTCTTAAATGGAACTGCGCCAATCAACTTCAAAGTATTTCACTTTTTCGAATGAATGACACGTCAGTTTACAAATATGCTAAACATGCAACATGCGACATGCTGAAAACAAATTGTATTTTCCACAGGGTTTTGTTGTTGGGAATGGATTGAGTAGCTCGGCTTTAAACGACAACTCCCGCATGTTCTTTTTATACTATCATGGATTATTAGGCATCGAGTAAGATGTCCCTTACCATTCACTATATTATCGATTATTACCATTACATAAACTAATTAATTCGTTGTTTCATTAGTCGATGGAATGAGTTAACCACACACTGTTGTTCTGGGAGTGTTGAACAATCAACGTGCAATTTCCACAATAATCTTGATGCAGACTGCACAAATGCCGTAAAAACCTGTCGTCTTTTAAGTTTACTGATAGGATACAACTGTATAAACTCAGTATAATTTAAGATACATTTTTGTAGGTGGAAAACGTTACTCTCTCTTTGTTAGTCAGTGGTTTGAATCCTTACAATTTGTATGATGTTTGTAACCCTTCATCACTGACGCCAACCTCGAAACTGTCTCGTGCGCAAGTGGAAATGCAGTATTTTTTCCAAGCTAACAAACACCAAAATAACTTTTCGAAAAAAGTACAGTACGGAGATCAACACAATTTTACTGTTCTGAAGAATTTATATTTTACCATTGCAAATTTAGGTTCCAGTGACCATGGATCCTCCATGCATCAATTCCGATGAAACGGCAGCGTACTTAAACAAACCAAACGTACGAAAAGCCCTTCACATTCCATCCGCCGTACAAGAATGGACCATGTGCAGGTTGGCCTTTAACTAGGGTACCCCTACTGGATCAATGCAATTCTCAATCAAAGTTTGTATTACAGTAATGCAGTAAGTCAACAATACGTACGTGTATACGATTCGATGCAAGCACAGTACAAGTTTCTACTCAAAAAAGTACGAGGTCTGGTTTACAACGGTGATGTTGACGTAGTGTGTAACTTTTTGGGTGACCAATGGTTTGTCGACAGTTTGGGACAAAAAGTAAGTTGGAAGTTTTACCTTTCATAACGTTTTATAATGTTATAAACTATAAAAATAGTCACCTGGTAAGGGTTTCAAGGATACCTTCTACTGTGGAACCTAACACCAAATAGAAATGTATTTACAAAAATGAATGATTTTTGCAGGTGCTGTCAAATTATACGCACTGGAAGATTGGAACTCAAGTTGGGGGATTTGTGAAACGTTTCGAAAACCTCGATTTTGTCACAATCAAAGTAAGAATTTTATTTAATATAAACTTTTTTGAAAAAACTACAGCTTTGGAATTAGTAGTAATTCTATTATTTCATTTACAGCAGCGTTAAAAAATGTTCTTACATGATTATTTATTCCAATTTAGGGTGCTGGTCATATGGTTCCTACAAACAAACCACCAGAAGCATTACAAATTATTGCTAATTTTTTAAATAAAAAACCCTATTAGTTTAGTCACAACTGACTTACAAATTTTATGCAAAAAAATGTGCTAATTCACCGATATAATAAAAAGGTCTTATTGAAAGAAGACTTGAGATGACATTTAAGTATACTTTTTTTAAGCATTCTTAGTAGCTTATATCATGACATGACCACATGTTCAAGTTAAAATAGCTTAAGCTGAAATGTGTTTAAATAAAAAATAATGGCAAATACTTCTGTAACACTATTTTAGAGCTCAAATTAACTTACTTATATTTTGACATTTTTATCATCATGCCGAACAATCAATGAATAAAAACTACTTGATAAACTTTAATCTAAAGTGTTGAAGCTATTGAAGACTGCAATTATATAAATGCAATCACAGTACCAATTCACTGTTGTTGTTACTAGGACAGCAACTATCACCAAACATTATGGGTTGTAATTTGATGATGTTACCTGTTAAACTGTTGCTTGTTGCAAGCTATATTTTTGCATCAGGTGGTACTCATCCCGATGAAGTGCTGAATCTACCTGGACTATCATTTAAACCAGAGTTCCGGCAATACTCTGGCTATTTAAATGCAACAAATGGTAGAAGATTGCATTACTGGTACGTGCAAAATAAATTCTAAGTGCAAAGAAACAGCTTTTATTAATAAAAATATAAGTGATGTAGTTTCAATCTAGCCATAGAAATCATTAAGACCATGGTAATTTTAATCAAATCTCTTCAACTCCGGTCTGTCTTAAGTTTTACATCTATACTTGAAGTCTTTCTTCAGTTGCAGTTATTAGCTATTACAGCACTTATTGGTTAATCAAAGTGGAATAATGCACCCACTCAGAATAACTTTATGGAAGAGACTGCATGCCATAATTTAAATTCTTAGACCCCATGGTTTCAGATTTGCCGAATGTGAAGTCTCTCCAAGCACTGCACCATTGATTTTATGGAACGGTGGACCAGGTTGCAGTTCGCTCGATTCAGTTCTTGCCGAACATGGACCTTTTCTCATAGATCCCAAAGAAAAAGTGTTAATCGCGAATAAATATTCTTGGAACAAGGTAAGCGCACCATGTTATCGTGACAAGGTTACAACTGCCTACATGAACTCATGTGGTCATTAACTTGTGGTATGCTGTTCATCAGATTGCCAACATGCTTTATTTGGAAACACCAGCAGGTGTGGGATTTTCGTATTCAAAGGATAAGAACTACAAGACTGATGACGATGCTGCTTCGCTCGACAATCATGTTGCAATACAACATTTCTTTGAAAAATTTCCCCAGTTCTCCAAGAATGAATTCTATATCATGGGTCAAAGTTATGGAGGCTTTTATGCACCTACATTGGCTGTCAGAGTCTTAAATGGAACTGCATCCATCAACCTCAAAGTAATGTTACAAATATACATGAAATTTAGAGACCGACACGCTGATCATGATTTCTTGTCGTTCATAGGGTATTGCTGCTGGCAATGGATTCACTGGTTTGGCTATAAGCACCAATTCCCGCATGTTCTATTTATATTCACATGGACTATTAGGAAACGAGTAATATCCTTATTGATGATTATATTACTGACTATGTGAAAAGCAATCAAATGATTAATCTATTTCCGTTAGTCGGTGGAGCAAGTTAACTAAACTTTGCTGTTCTGGAAGCATTCAACAGTCAACGTGTAATTTCTTCCACAATCCTGATGCCAACTGCCGAAAGGAGGTAATAGCTTATAGTTGACTTTATGCTCGCTATAGTGGAATGTCCACTGACATGATTTTTATGATGTTCTAACTACAGGTACAAAAAACAAACATGTACTTATTATTCAGTGGTTTAAATCCCTACAATTTGTACAGTCCTTGTAATTCTTCAAACCGAACTGCAAATTTCTCTCGTCTGCATGTTGACATGCAATACCTGTTTCCAAATAGTGAAGACCGAAAAGACTTAAGCGAGGTGAACATGTTGACACTTTTTTTTTTGCTTATGTTTCTTAGAATGGTCATAAAACTGTTATGCTCTTCAACATTAGCTTGAAAGCAGCAGAGCACAATGTCTTAATGATGATGAAACCGCAGCTTACTTTAACAGGCCAAACGTACGAGAAGCACTTCACATTCCGACAGAAGTGCAAGAATGGTCCATGTGCAGGTATAGCAGTCGACTATGGTAATCATTGTAATCAACAACAAAAATCCTTTTCTTTTGTACAGCAAGACAATAAATGAACAGTATGTAATATTGTACAACTCAATGCACGTCCAGTACCATTTCTTGCTCGGAAAAGTACGGGGTCTCATTTATAATGGCGATGTGGACATGATGGGCAATGTTTTGGGCGCAGAATGGTTTGTTGAGAGTTTAGGACGCAAGGTAAGTAAGCTGAATCCATTATTTAAGCTAGTGGTAATATCTAGTTAATATCGACTACGAGTAGCAAGGAAACTATTTGTAAAACAATTTTTGTAGGCATTGTCCAATTACGTGTATTGGAAGCATGGGACCCAAGTAGGAGGATTTTCAAAGCGCTTTGAAGATATTGATTTTGTTACCATTAAAGTAAGTTTTGAACATGTATCACCGTTTGGATAATTTCTGGTAACATTGGATAGTTTACATTTTTGGTAACCATATGGATAGTTTCTGGTAACACCTGTTTTCTTTGCAAACTTTAGGGCGGTGGACATAGAGCTCCTGCAGATAAACCAGCAGAAGCCATGCAAATGATAACTAATTTTTTGAACCAAAAACCATACTGACACTACAAAGTTAACCAATTAGCACTGGGATCGTTACAAAACCAATCACAATGTTTGTTTTAACTTTCCAACAATTCATATTGCACCATTGTAAACATATTGTACAAATAACTTTTGTCAATCGTACCATCAATGATGTGCATTAATAGATTGTATGATCAAATTGGATGACTTGGCAAAATCTGATATTTCATCCAATTAAAGTTAGATTTATCTTAATTGTTTTTAAATCTAATATAGCTATAAGCACAGCGGTCAATTGGGTATTGTACATACAATAATGACAATATGACCAAAAGCATCAAATGAACTAACCTAAAGTTTTGCTTATTTTAATACCTCAAAATGTAATTGACCCTTCCAAAAATGGGCGCTTGTTGACTTGGATAAAAATGTAAGATAACCGACTGATGAGGTTATCTCATGATATGCTATTTGAATTGTCGGCAATAAAATGTTGAAAGAAAACCAGAGCTCACGATAACTTGTTTTTATTGTTTGTAATCACTTCAACTTTTGAGAGGTTAAACTCTTAAGATATAGCATAACCTATTTATTTCATTATTAGACTCTCATTGACATTTATAAATCTCTTTATATAAATTTTTAAAAACGTTACTTGCAAAACTGGTAGTGACGATTGCGAAAATTTCCCTTATTAGATATACAATCTTCACAAACAAAATAGTTAATTTAAATAAATTATTGTAAAAAAAATAAATAAATAAAGACAACAAAAGCAAAACAAAATTGAAGCTAAACTTTTTCAGCAGCCTATTTACAATATTGCTTATTCCCATTTCATACACCATGATTTTTCTCACCAAAATATAAGAAAAAAATGAATCGTTTTGTATATAAAAAAAAATGAAAATAAAACTTTCTTGGTACGACTGCAATTTCAATCCACAGGTGATTCTATACCTGATTTGTAAATCTATTTTCAATATAGTATTTTTAAAAATGAAAGGCAGATCAATTTAAACTCCCATTATACATATAGCAATGCACGCACGCCCTAAAAAACACAACATGGCCGTGGCAGCAGTTTGCTTTCCAAAAGAAAACACACAAAAGATTGAAATAAAAACACGAAGATGAGGAGGACAAGCCGTGGCCCTGTTCCTCAAATCATTGAGTAGCTGAAGTGGCTGCAGTGACTTGAACCTGAATCACCTCCATCTTCCAACCCGAAGCACCTTTACATACCTCAGTGAGATGTTTATGAAGGTAACGCTTTTGAGCAAACAACTTGCTGCAGACTGGACATTTCCATCTCTTGCTGCTCTGGGAATGAATCAGTTCATGAGCTCTCAAGTTTGATCTGAAATTATAATAAAAAATAATCAGCAAAAACTTTTTTTCACGCAACTTTTTTTTTACATGTTAAAGGTGACATTATGTCACATTACACCATTCAATGAAATGAAATGACTGCAAAAGTGATAATAATAATAATAATAATAAATATTTGAAAAATTTGTGAAATTCCAAAAAGCTAGGCTTCAAACTTCAACACTGAAGTATGGCAAAGAAGCTAACTATTGAATTTTATGGGCAGCAAACATGATGATGTAAAAGTACACAATATAAACTATTACTTTTAAAATATGAAACTCATTTTCATAGAATTTCAAGATATCACAACTAAGTAATTTAGTTCACTCTTTTTAAAAAAGTTCATGCTTTAGTTAGGTATTCACATTATGCAATGTCGGATTTCACATGATCAAACAGACACCAAAGTGTATATAACAGGGTATACTTTAAATTACACCTTGTTCTTTTAATATTTCCTTATAAGTTAGATGAATCAGTTCAGAACTAGACAATGACAACAATATTTCATGTTGTTCAAATTTCTAACCTGGTCAATACTTGCTTCATACAATTAAATCGCATATGAATGTACCGGTGACCACAAAAAACTCACCATTGCTCTGCTATAAAACTAATCAAACAGCTACATACAGTAAAAAGCAAAAAATTCAGTCTAATATATGGCAGGTGATAGTTTAAGTATCTAACCAACCTAAAAACTATTAAACAGCCAAAACTCAAAATATTTACCTGTCAGCAAAAGCTTTATTACATCCATCATGATGACACCGGAAAGGTCTTTCTCCAGTGTGTACTCGCAGGTGACCTTTTAGAAGCCACGAACGGGCAAACACTTTGGGACAGAAAGGACACAGGTATTTTGTAGGCTTGTAATGCACTCTCTGATGAGCATTGAAAGCAGCCAGTGAAGAGAAGTAACGGTTACACTGAATGCAACTGAACATTTGTGCATTGCTCGAACTGCAGCTAGCACTGGATGAGGATGATGATGATGATGATGGCAATGGCTTTGCCATGGGCAAAGATGACAAAGTAACAGACACCATTTCTACATTTGCGGGCTGCTCTTCTGTTGGTGGTGTCTGCATGACTTTGGAAAGCGAGCGAGGTGGTGGTGATGGCAAAGGTTGTGATACATTCTCTTTCTGATCTTTGTCGATTTCATGCATAAGCTGCAACCGAGACCCCTTGCTCAACATATGAACCCGGGTAACTATGGGAAGTCCATTCCAAGAACACGGCCGTGCTTCGCGACGTCCCTTCCGAATAGGCCTGCCACAGCGAACCAGTGGTACATCACTAGCATTTGGATCTGTTGCAACAAAACAAAAATAATTTCACAGCAATAAAGAAAGCAGCAAATAATCGCACAGTACTGAATTTTGAAAACTGTTTCACAGGCCAGTCGAAGTAAACAATTGATAAAGCTAAAAATTTAAAAAATAAATACATTAGTAGATTAACCTCCAATTAGAAGTCATCGGACATCAACTGCCTATAGTTGACATGAAACAGATTGTCATTATAGCAAGATGTAAAATATATGAACAAGTTGTTGAAACAACGGCATGTAGATCGGGATTGTTCAATGAATAACCTGAAAGGGTAGCCTCTAAGAAGAATTACGTGTTGAGAGTTTGCACAGCAGAGCCCTGCTCATGGCCCAGACCCCTGCAAAATAAGATAACAATCACTGGAAAGTGAAAATTGTATAAGAGCAAAACATTTTACTACTTCAAAGTGCACATAAAGGCTTAATGAGACGTTTCTACTATCATACATCAACAATAGCGCTATGCCTGAAAAATAAAAATAAAGTCAAATAAACACATTACACATACAGCTCGCTATACCAAAAGAGCGACAAAAGCACCAAAGATAATGAACATGAGCACAATTGAAAACTGCAATATTAGCAGAACTCTGCGAAGAGAGTCCCTACTGTATGGACTTGTAGTTGAACCTATCTATAAAATGAGAATAATGAAATTTAAAAGAAATGGTAGGCCTATAGTCGTTGCCATGGTAAAATACTTCTGTACATTCCGACAACAAGTAGTGTCAAAACGGTTCCAATTACTACATTCCTCGCACCAATTAAAGCAAACCAATCAAACAAATAAAACCAATGCATTCAGTAGCTTTTCATCACAATAAGCTTACACATACACACACACAAAACTGGAAAAGAAAATCATATCTATGACAAAACAATTCTAGTGCAATCACATAATAAAAAAATAAATAAGTGGGAAGTAAAATCAACACAAAATTCGAATTTGAATTAGAAGCCGATGATGAGCTTCTTCTATAAAAATAAAAGTGTGGTACTTTTAGTACAAAATAAAAAAAGGTCCTGCCACTTTGCCTGTTTCAGCTTAATTTGTTTCAAAATGATAAACCACACAAAAACGAACAAGTTTAAAAGAAAGTTGATGACAGCCAGAGCAAAAAAAGAAAATAAATGAAACGGCAATCTATTTTCTGTGGTAGAAACTGATACTACCTTGTGTTTCAATTCTCTTTAAATTCCACCTGCCACTGTACCAATATTCCACCCCCCCAAATAATTAAAAAACCTGAGAATGGCTTCATTGTTTTCGATTGTTTGAAGGAGCATCAGACAGCTGTTCAACCGATTCCAAGCTTTTCTTATTAAAACTAAGCCACTCACCCAATGGTGGGGTAGGCTTGGAAGATTCACTATAATGTCGAATTGTTCTCAAAAGACAGCGAGGCATGGCATTAATAAGAAAGCCGTCTTGTAGAGCCTTTCAAACTAAACCCACTTTGGGTCCAAAAATTGAGTTTGCCATTTAATGCACGAGGCTTGAGAATACATAGCACAACTTACTACCATTTCTTCCTTTTCTTACTTCTACTGCTTGTTTACAACAATGGTTTATCAGTCAACATAGCATATGCACATGCACTGCGTGCTTTAAAACATATTTACAACATTTTTTTATCGCACTTGGCTTCTGCCTTTTAACTTAAAGGTAAAAACAACAAAACAAAACAAAACGCAACAGTGGGAAAAATAGAGATTCAATCAATGGAAGAAATGGATTGAAATTCACAGCAAATAGTTCAGAATTAAATGTAAAAGTTACAACAATCTGTTTCAACTAAACACACAAAAATAAAACCAGCATTTGAACTACAGTACCTGAAACATCATCATTGTGATTAGTCTTTTAGTTAGAACACAGATGCAATCGGTAATGACCGTTAAGTAAAAGCAACGTTACACAAAATGTCTGGCCAGATGTGATGGATGAGCATCGTTTGTTAATGACAATAATTCTATAAAACTATAAAAAAAAAAATGGAAAAATGCATTAACTGGAAACATCCATAAGATGAGGCACTCGGTTCCAAATGACATGATTTAAAAACAAAAACAAATCACACATTGCATCGATAAGTACCAAGAACATATTAACATTATAAACAACATGAACCATTCGCAACACTCATTTAGTCAACATAGTAATGAAAAACCAACATCTTCTGTGTTGTCGACTCGTTCAATGCCACGTTAACTGAAAACAAATTATCCAGCCTTAAATCTGCTTCTTTAAAATAAAGCAACACATCATCCCAGCTTTCACATTAATTTTCTCTGTTTTATTTTCAATGGTTCGACAGGCAATTGAGTGAAAAAATGATATCCTTTAAACCACTCTTCGGGTAGGTAGAGAGGAAGGGTTGAGGGAATTGAAGTACTTTTGTAGGTATAGAAAATAAAGCTTCCAGTTCTTGCAAAGAACTACCACTGTATCACCACTGTCATCATCCATTATCTCTTAGGATACACTTAAAAAATAGAGAATTACATCTATGGCACACTGGACAAAACATGCTAACATTATGTAATAGGTAAGCACAAGATGATTTCGAAGAGTGCTGAGTAATGCGCTTAGTTTTTGTTTGTTGCCTATTAAAACGTATGGGTCCAGTCTTTTGGTGGTGGTGGTGGTTGTTGTTGTTGTTGTTATTATTTTTATAAGCATGGTGAAATTAGTATTTTGGACAGTGAATGAAAATGCAACGTAAATCAACTCTGCTGCTCAGAAAAGACAAACGCAGATAGTTTGCACGACTTGCAAGTTGCATTCGCAAGGTTATTTTTCTCACATTGACACTTTGATGTGGATGAATCGTAACACACCTTTAACAAGCTTTCAATAAAATAAAACAACAAAAATAATAATAATAATAATAATAATAATAATAACCAGCAACAATTTTTTTTCCTTCAAATTTTCAACAAGAACGGTGGAGTAACAAAATATTAAGACCAACATGCAAGAACTTTAAACCAGAATTTTTTCTTTTTGATTAGGCAAGTGTTTCAATTGTGTACAAAATGAAACATCACTCAAGTTGCAATCATTTCCGTTATGTACATTTTCCCCCATTACCCTGTTACGTCAGTGCTGCATGAAAAAATGCACACTATCAACTACTTCGTCCAATTCGTTCGTATAAAAAAAAAATTCTAAAGACACGGTAGTTTTGGTGAACATCGCTTTGTGAGCTCGAGTTTTTGGTGGAAAAACTAACTTTTTTTCCATAGTTATAATAACTGAATTATTTTCAATGAGCAAAAAATCGGAGCACAATCTTCCGCTATCAAAGTGTTGCTGCTTATTGATTATCAAACCCTTTCAGATAATTTAGCATCTTCACAAAACAAAATATATTTAAATAAGATTTAACACTTCTCTTCCATTATTAAAATTCTAATTACACAAATTACAGCAAATATAATGATTATAAACTTTAAGAAACAAAAATGAAAAAATAAAGAAAAAAAAAAGATCATTTCAAAAACTTCCCAGTGAAGTCAACAGATAACAGCACACTTGGCTACTACAACCTTTAAAAATTGGAACAACAAGCATACATATAAATCATCCGTTACTCATCTACTTAATAGAAATTGTGCCCATCTCAAGGAGGGGTTCACATCATCGCTAACATTATAGTAAGATATAAAAAAGTCAGTATCGTAAGGATTCGAACATCCCAGAACTTTCCCTCGGTATGATATATTACTAGAGGAGACTAGAATTGTTAGTCCATGTAAAAATCTGAACTTCTTCTTTCGTTTAAATTGGAGAATTGTATATCAAAATAGTCACTATGAGAAGACGCATTACGAAAAAACCCACCCCGAAAAAAAAAAACAATTCTGTTGAATTCAAGTTTAAAACACTGGATTATGTACATAGATAAAGCGGCAGCAACCGTAAACAAAACAAAAAAAAAAAAAAAAAAAATTAAAAAAAAAGAACTAAAAATAAAAGAACATGACGTGTGTGACATGACATGAATTTATCACATTTTTTTGGTTGTGAATACATGAGCAAACTACCTAATTAATGGATACCACTGCTCTCTTCAGCAAGATTACAACACCAACTATTGCGCTTAGGTCTTTCCGCTGACGATGTTGCGGATGCGTTAGCTGAAGTGTCTTCTTCCATCGTCTTTTGACCACTGTGATTGACAGTCAATGGAACAACATCGAAGAACTCGACAACGATCAAGATGGACCGAGTGGTATGCATTATAAAAGTCCCACCTCCACTACAAAAAGGAACGCATGAGACCACGCTCTTTCACCAGCGTCTAAACAAATCCAGTAGCTGCCATGTATCAACGCAATGTCAAAAGTGGCTGCATCTTATTACAAAAAAGTTCTTGTTTTGTTTTGTTTTTTATACTAAGTTTAGGGCTTGGCTCGTTGACTGTTATTTAAATTCTGCAGACGATTTGAAACCATTCTTAATTAAGTCCATCTTCATGTGTAGGTCTGCTTCAGTCAAGTCCATCCAATGATAGAAATTCCACTCCTGTCAGTCGAGAGGATGTTCTGGACAAGAACGGTTTACTTCAAACCAAGAATCTATACAGCTACAAACAAAAGAATACATACCGTTAACATCGAGAGAAGTTTTTATCTTTTGATGACACCTGGCATACCTGATTACTAATCAATGATTAGTAATCACAGGCTGTACATGATGTTAACAAAATAAGCTGTATTACGATCATTAACAGAACCAAACTATAGTAATAACTTTGCATTGTTGAACACAGTGGATGCATCTAGACAAAGTGGTCACACGTAAATGAAGATTGTACTCAACCTGGGCATATTAATACACTGATCTCCATAGGCTAGGATAGGATGCCTTTGTTCTCAAGAATCGGCGTAAAGCAAGGGCTAAGTTTAAGAACTATGTGAACTGTTACACTTAGTTATATCAAGTTAGTTATATCTGCTAGTATATAACTATCTAGCAGATGTACCCAGCTCCTCCATGTGGTATGAAAGTACTGTTACTATATAAGTATCATTATCTCTGGACTGACATGACATAAAAGTGTTGAAACTTGCAGTAATATGTTGCGTAGAAATTTCGTGTCACTAGAGCAATTATCCGGGAAGGAGTTCTTGGACAGATATACAAACAAACTTTGAAAATTATAGTACAGACGACAGCAACGAAGTAGAAGACAAACTGCACTAAAAAAATGGATGAAGGCAAACTCAAAGAAAGTTTTAAAAACTGTCAGCTACACCATTTCACATGATTCCATGTTACAATAACACAACTCATGGACACTAATATGATTTCAAAATTGCTGATCGCAAGACTGAATTCAGTCATGTTGCACATTTGAAATTGGCTCATCTACCAAAAATATGAGAACCAGAGGTAACTTGCACATAGTCAAATTCAACAATGAGGAGAGATGTCGAGTGTACTACATTGTGATGCACACAAGTGATAAATAATTAAATTAATTATTGTACTATGAAATGCTTATGCTATCTGTTCCAACCTAAACCATTCTATCAGATTCTGTAAATGAAACATGGTTAAGGCAAATTTCTTCAAATTGTGTATTAAGCTCTATTGTACTGCAAAAACTTATAAAACAGATAGTTCTCAGCGTTTATTTACCACCTTACACTTGAATCAATCATTAAGCACACAAGTTAAATTATTTCAAGTTTATATCATTTTTGTAATGTCAGATTATTCACATCCTCAGTCAAAAGGAAATGAAAGTTCCGGTTTACTTATTTTCAAATTGAGGAATAATGTCTCAATAATAACGACTTTTGAAACTATTGAAATAACAGATACCGGTAGCACAAAATAAAGTGTTTTCCAAACATGTGCTTAAAAACGTTAATAAGCACAAATTTCACTTCTTGTGATGCAATAAAACAACCCTAACAAAATACAGCAAAATTACTTATTCTTAACTGATCATCTTGTTCATTCGTCAAATCTTGATCATGCAAAAATGTCATTAGCATGAGAAACTTGTTTAGTAACATTACAAACCAGAAAGGATTTTTGAATCACAATACTAAAACTCCCAAGTTATATTTTACCTTTTATGATAAATGCAGAGACAAGGCAATCTGGCTATGGTGTCGCCTTGTTTAAGATCGTCTAAACATATGACACATTCACCTTTATCTTCTGTGAGAACATCCTCTGAAAATAAACCACAAGCAAAATAATTATACTTAGCAAATGAATGGTGGTTTTAGAAAACATCAAAACAGCAAAGCAATTTACCATTGTAACTTATACGAGGTTTGGTGAGGCACATTACAAGATGGCATTCTACATCGTCGGGGAGTACAAATTTGGAACAAACTGGACATTTGATGCCTAAAATGTAAATGCAAAATAATGTTAAAATTATAACTATAATTCAATAAAGTTATATGGTAAAACAATGATCGAACTGACTAAAACAAAGATTATCCAAATTGTGAAAACTTCAGATAAACAAATATCATAGTGTTGTATAAGGAATAAACAACGAATACACCACAAAATGCCTGTTAGTACTGGATAATGTGTGTAAAATTGAAATATATTTATACAAAGTGCTACCCAAAAGTTCCAGAACTTGGGCCAGCACGCATGATCCAATTGTAGTAGGCCATTCCGCTAGCAGTATCTTTTATGAATAAGTGTGCCAAAAGTTGTGAAGCTGAGAGGGCCTATTTTTAAGTAAGGAGCGTTTCTGTGAGGAGGTTATGTGTTAGTGATCGCTGCGATTTCCTATGGAAAATAACAATTCATTGGATTCTCCACCATGACAATACACATCACTTGTTTGATAATTCCTGACTTTCTGAGAGCCCCCCCCCTCATTCCACTACCTGCGACTTTTTCCTATTCCAAAAAATGAAATTATGACTGAAAGTGTCATTTTGACACAGCTGAAGAGAATCAGGCGAAATTGCAATAAGTGATCAACACCCCCCCCACTTGACAACTTCCCAAGGACGCATAAAATCATGGGAGATACTCTAATCTGTATTGTATGCCCAAGGGAACTAGGCCCATAACCAGGAAGCCCAGCCCCTTTGGAATCTTTTTCAAGACATAGAACTATCCATGTAAAAAATCTCAATTTCCATGATTTTAAGTGTCTGCTTCCCCCCCCCCCAAATTTCTGGCTACAGGCCTGGAAAAGAGACTACTTTGAAGGAAGCGATCAAAATTAAAAGTTACGTTAAGTTAAGTTTTTATTTATAGCCGATCCTGAAACTTTTGGGTAGCGTCTCGTACGGTTCATCCTCTACAGTGGGTTAGGTTCTAAACTCCTGCTGAAAAGCATAATACTGTCTATTTTATCTTCCTACTTACACTTGTATATGCTTTATAGTATGTGCAATAAAGCTAGGCCTAAAATAGAACAGTAGCAATGAATATACAGTACACATAAAGCCAGGAGATGACCCAACAGGCTTGTGCCACCCCAAAACATGTTTGGCACATGAGCATTAAACATTGATCGAGTCCATTTAAAAAAACGATTTTGTTATTATCAGCTCAATTTGGTTTTTTCTTTAATGTTCATAATTTCAAATGTCTTCCCCATCTCGAGATAAAAACCTATTTGGCTACTGACTAGTCCCTCCCCCATTTGAGTTCAAGCAACCCCCCCCCCAAATTGTTGGCTACAAGTCTGCATAGAACGTGTCATGCACAAAAATCGTCAAACATAAATGAAAGCCACTGTATTAGTGGAACACCAAAAAGCTAGCCTGTACGCTACAGTAAATTAAATAATGAAACTGTTGTTACCAAAATAATTTAGCAAAACATGTCATGCATCTACGTATAAAGGTACAAACAGCGTTGGGTCCAAAACATAATGTAGTTATGCACGTAACTTTTCTGTCTCAATCAACCCAAACACAATTATTTATTTTTTTGTCTACAACACAATGTAAAATATTTTTTCTGACTGAGAAACAATGTCTAAGACAATATAGTAATTGATGCAATTAAAATAAATGACGTATTGTTTCCAGTCGATCAAAACATTTACATATACAACACGTGATAATGCACACTCTAAACTTCTGAATTTACAGGATCAGTTTCCAATAAACTACAATCACCTAGCAGTACCATATTAATTAATTATTAAACCGACTATATGCAACACACTTAATCTCTGCAATAGGTTTTTTTTTGTATTGCTTTATCTTATCCAGAGACAACACAACCACCATTCATGGTTACTTTTGCAGAGGTTTAAGAATGAGAATTAATTATGCAGCTTGCCTAGTGTTTATTTGTTTTGCTCTATCATCATTACAATTTACAATAATGCAAATATTGATTTTCACACCTTAGTAGTGATATAATCTGAACTTGGCTGGATGATCTGATTTCTCAACACGTTTGTCAGTGTCAAGGAAACGATGGAAACGCTCATACCAGTGATCTACTAACCAAACAACCTGATTCCAGCACCAGCATTACCACACACACACTTAAATTAACATTGCAATCCTCACCTGGATTTGCAAACAGAACCGTGTAACATTAAAAACGACAACCTTGACCTTCTTGATGATTAAATAAGGGTCAAGAGATCAAATGAAACCTGATCATATGGGAAGAGTTACTATTGATTTTGCAGTGTTAGTGGTGTACAAGAACATGGATGTCTTAGCAACAGTAGCAGATTATTAAAGAACAGCAGACCATATGCATAGGCGCTGCCTTTCACCTTACCATACAGGGTGTAAATGTAAGTGTGCCGTTGTTGCTCAGTCGGTGGGGGTTCGATAGCCGATTCAGAAGGTACACAAGAACCTATAATCACCCCCATCCTTAAGCTTGGTGAAGTGACCTGAAAACCTCCATCTTTCAGGATGAACTATCGATTGCAGCAGCGGGTTCAATCCCAGAGCACCTAGCCATTGCTCCAACTGCGATGAGAGAGACAGCGCTCGAGATGACGCAGAAGCTGCGCATGACATTGCTTCCGATCAACTTATACAAATAAACAGTTCAGCTAAAATTATTCTTGATTATAATATGATATTTCCGGTGGCTAAGCACTCTAGAATGTTAATTTTGTTAGAACATTACTGGCTGTCTGAAAAGTAAACATTTTCTGGCCAATGGGAAAATGTTTTTATTCTCAAGAGTTTTATCACCAAAGTAACAACACAATGTCAGATGTTTATTCAAGTGTTAATGAGTCTTGGTCATTGTGTCATAAAATCATTAAAACCTAGTTCAATGTACCAGTCTGCAATATATTAATGCAAACTTGTACTGCAGATACAAAATAATCACTAGGTCAATTACAACAGCCTTGACCTGTTATATTTTATCAGAGACATTTCTGCCACCCTAAAGGTGACAACTAACTACAAGACCACACAATTATCAAATACTGACATGTATTGATTATATCAGAAGTTAATTAATATAGCTCTTACACCCCACGTGAATCCGTAATATGTTTACACCAATGTCGAATTTCGAAAAATATCAGCTTGGTGCATAGAACCCAAGCTCGATCTCAATACCTGGTTGAAAAATTGCAATCAATGCATCAGACAAATCAACAACTTCATTAGAAACAAAAACCTTTACATAATCAGCCAATAAAATAATGTACTTATCAAAGGGTATTGTTGAGGATTAAATCATGAGTCAAAAGTGTTGTTAAATTATATGACGAATGTTAAAAACATTGTGGTGAACGAATTTGTAAAAATAGAAAGAAAATGTTTTGTTGTTAATGGTGGAAAACAAGCAGTGGTGTGTGTAAATAAGAATCAGCATTTATATACAGGGCTGACGCTGAAGAAAGTATAACTGATTTCTGTGCAGCCCACAACGTCCATGTTAAACGGTGTCACAACATTGACCCTGCCCCCCAGATAAAAAAAGAACCCATAATGTATTGTATATCCATGATCCCTATCTACAGACCGTATTGTATATCCATGATCCCTATCTACAGACCAGTGCATTTATAAGTCATCTACTATCATTTAAATATACTAAATTTATCATGCAAACTCTACCCCCAACTTACAGCACAATTACAACCACACAATTTGCAGCAAACTATGATACTTCAAACGAAGGTAAAGTACTTGACGTTACAAATCGCTATCAAATGTATCAAATGACACTATCATGCAGTACTACATGTAGTGTAATGGTCTATCACTATACACTGACTATATGATATATAGTGTACAACTGAAATGACATGGCCTCCTTGTGTTTGTATAGATACAGTCGAACCTCTTTAAACCACCATTCTTAAGTTTGGCGGTGAATGAGAGTGGCGGTTTAAAGAGGGTGGATTAATATGTGAGAAGTTACATTAGTTTTGTATTCTTTAGTGGCGAAAAGTAGAGATGGAAGTCTATAGAGGGTCGGTTTAGCCAGGGTCGACTGTATTGTATGGAAATAACAAAAATGTTATTCCATCATAGATGTCAGCACAGCTGTTTCAGTCAAGTTCACAGATTGCTTTCCTTCATAACATAACTTTTTTTTATATATAAATTCTGGTAATAATACTATACAAGCCACTAATTGTTCAACCACAGAACGGGCACACCTTGTTTGAAAGTAAACAAGGTTATTTACATGAAATTAAACTATGACTAAACAGCACACATGCATAACATCTCTAACTCCTGTACCCATAATTTGAATATAATTTAAATATAGGGTACGTAGAGCTTCATCTTGACTGACACACCATTCGAATATTGCTAATGTTAAATGACTTGGACAGCTAGGTTTTATTTCCTCATCAAACATTTATAACATCTTTAAAAGAATCAACCAATCCCAAGTCCGAAGTAAAGTTTATACATCAAAAGTTTTTACATACTGTTTTTTATACATAATATAAGTAATGAATTACCTTACTGACCAGATAGCACTCCCCTCCAAACCCTGCAACGTTTTGCCTCCCACCTAGAGGCTCTTTAAAGCAGAAAAAAATAGGAAAGAGAAAAAACCCACAGAGAGGCTAGGATAACTGCTTTGCAGTTCTCCATAAGCAAAACCAAACTGACAGAATTTTTACAAAACGAACCTCTTTTTCCTATTTCTTCTTAATCCATTTCTGCTCGAAAAGCCTCTATGTGGGAGGTGAAACGTTGCAAAGTTTGGAAAAAATGCTATCTGGTCAGTAAGGTAATTTATTTCTTTTTTATTACTGTGCTGTGACTAACATAACTATGTTGTACCTATGAATGTTTATTTACATATTGATCAAGTATTTCTCTGAAAATTAAAAAGAAAATTATATTTACAGATGAATGAAGATGTGTACTTTAAAAACATGTACTCACTAACATAACATGAGCATGTGGACTAACATAACCTGCAAAATAGAAGTGTATAAACTAAGCCAAATCTTGTTGAAAAGATAACCAAACTTCCCATTAAAATGACATTACTCAAATTGCTATATACAAATGTTAACCTTACAGTGTTTTACATAAGAATTAGTAATTCTAACTATTGAGGCAAGTGTCATATCCACTACACCTGTAATGTTTATTTGGAGAAAAAAAAGAAGAGAAAGAAGGACAATTTAGTTAACATTTCTATGGAATTACCCTATTATATGGATTTCACACTGGCTGTTAAGTTCAATGCAAATTTGATTCAAATTATCTCCATCACAAAATAAAAGTCAGTTGTGTATGGTAGTACTTCTGCAATTGTTGTATTCCCAACTTTGATAATAAAAAATTGGGTAAAAAAAGTTTATTATGATCATTCACTCTATGTAAATAAAAACGATCGATTTATGATGGTAGAGGGCACCTATAATATTGATTAATGAAGCCAACTCACTTTAGATAATATGCAATGGTCTAAATTTAGAGGAGAAAAAAAAACACAACAAAACCAAGATTGGTATGGACTAAAAGACTATAAACTCCTTTCTACATAAGGTACTGGCAGCTGCAACTGCTGTCATGTTTATTTGTTCTGTCAACCATTTTTCAAATGCTTATAATCAGCTGTGTCTCACCACTCGGTGCAATTACCCGGAGAAGAACAACCAAACTTTTACCAAGATGGGGTACCTTTAAGGAACCAAGTTGTAAACCAAATTTAAGTATCAACAGAAGGTTAAGCTAAAAATCTCTTATTCGAAATAAATGGTCCTCCGATGAAGAACCATAGGTTGCAGACCACATACTTATGTCATTGTTTCAAATAATCAATAAAAAACACCGAGTAACGTGATCAATATGTAATCCTGTTGCACCTTCGATAGAAAAGGAACAAACAAAAATAACCAGCTACCTAGATGAGTTAGTCATTATTTTGCATTCAGTCAACCATGCTTGAAATATTTATTATCTGCAAATAAATAAATAAATAAGTAAATGTTTGAATTTGATATTTTTTTTTGTCTCATTGAGAATCAAAATTAAACATAAGTAACCATAATCAAAGAGTGACGGTTAAGTTTATGCTTTATATGCATTATCGCTTTAATTTTTCGATTCAACATATTTGAAAAAAAAAATAATGAAAAAAAAAGTAACAAAAAAATAACGATTTTCTTTTTGGCATTGTCCCATTACAGAATCCGATAAAATTGTGACAGGTGAATATCATTCTGGACACAAACACCCTTTCACAAGGTAGCACATTACAATCACTAAACTAAAATGTGGCTATGAAGTGACATCTAATAAAAATCAGGCAACTGTGGTCGGTGCATACATACAGCATATCTAAAATCACTAATGGCCACTAGTGATTAAATTTAGCGCAAAAAAAAAACAAAACATGCAGGTGCAATCTTTAGTTGTCGAATCATATCAAAAAGATTTTACCAAAAACATCCAACACTTAAACTTACAACAAGCAAAATGCCCAGTGATCTAAATTACCATGTACAAATAACCAACATAGAAGTCACTTTGCCAACACTAGAGTTTTCGTTCAACAACATTGGCAACACTACTTTAGTTAGGTGTGAAAAAAAAAGAACCAAACTTTTTATTTTCAATCAAAAAAACAAGCTTTGTATTTTCAACTCTTCATTATGATTTAAAAACCCTCACTCTACCAAAATGTCAAGTTAGCACTTATATAAATAATGACCTAACTTCGAAAAAGTTTATAACACCAAACATCAACCAAAGTTCACTGGGTTATCAATGCAATCATGAGGGTGCATATGGTACAATCAAGATGGTATGGTATTGATATTTTAGCGCATTTTTAAAAAGGGCTTTCAATAAACCTATGGTAATACTGTACAATCTTTTCAACAGTTGAATACAATATATCAAGTATCAACCAGTAACTTTTCAACAGCATTAATAATAACTTAACTAGTCAACAACAACATATAATAGGCCAGTCTCACAGAAGCTTCGTTCCGTATTTGCCATTTTTCAAGGTAATAAATATATCTTCCTTCATAAATTAAGATGGGACATAGATACCAGATACTCACACAATCAAGAACACTACTACTACTCAACCATAGTGTTCTAACCTTGACCCCATCATTGAGCATTGGCTCTAGGGCTTACCAAAAACTTATTGTCAAAGATTAACAGAATTTTACTCCCCATACAAAATGCTATCATGTTCACAGCCTTATCTCATTTCGCATTTTAATGTTGTCATTTGCATCTTCGCTATAAAAATTGCGAATCTAGGAACAACTTGCCTAACTTATAACGAACTGTATAATTTGACACCTGACTGTGATGTTTTGTCTAGTCCTAGTGAAAAGATTTTGTCACCCAGCAAAACTTTTATACCCAGTACAGTACAGACAGTATTACCTTCTAGCTGTAAGTAAGAACTGACCTTTGAATCATTTCAAGGCAAGACTTTGGTGATAAGGAAACATTTCAATCAATCCAACTGCACTGACGTTAATGACGACTTTTCAGATCAAGATCTACAGTATGTGTCCACTGTTTTCTTTAAAACCTCAAGCACTTAACATGGTGCACATTATAAAATAATGTCAACCCAAAAAAGAATATACCATGTAGCTTTTGTGAGTGACATTTCTTTCGTTTCACCTATGTTATAACTCATCAACATTTCTCATCAGAGACTAGTCACATACCAAAAAAACTTACACAAACCAATAAGAATACAGTAATGTATCAAGGACAAGAGCTTGTACCTCACTGTTTGTTAGGTTTGAGACACCAGACCTCTCTTTCAACATCTCTTACCACCTTATTGAACGAGGTCATCTGACTAGGTGTCACCAAAATAACTAGTCATCTGCCAAAGGAAATACATATAAACCCCAATACGAGGATTACATTTCCTGTGTGGGGGCATGTTTCTGAACAACAACAGATTATTGAGAAACATGACGTTATTAAGTTTTTGAAATGGTTAGAATTGTCACTCACCAAGAACTACCAAATAAAAATAAAAAACCGCAGACGACAGGGTTGTTATCTCAAAAGAGTCGTGAATCAAGAAAACTTTCATAGACACCACTTATTATGAGCTTCGAAGGAAGGGGACAGGGATATAGATTTGAGTGTGTGTCATCACACAGGGTTTGCCAAACAAACTATCAAATGAAAAAGACCTACTTTACAGTTGTGAACCCTTGTCGAGAAAAGTTATGAAATCAGAGGAACTTACACGTACCCCAGTTTTACAAAACGTACACAAGCTTTGAATGAAGGAGGGAGTGTCTATCAATCAGTCAGTACAAATGGGTGTCATCAGGCACCCAACAGGCAGAGTTTGACGATAATAATAATACTTACCATTGAAGGACCAGAGTTGGGCAGGCAACGAGTGGGCGACGAACACGCGACCAAAAGGATGCGTTTCGTCCGGTGTACTCGAGTCGGACTCGGGCAAACCCGGTGGCGCGGCGGCAAACGAAGCCCCCGAAGGCGGCGGGATGCTGATCGGTTGCGCCGAGTGGCCATTAGGTACACTGGATAAACTGCGCGCCCTTTGCCTCGCGTTGTCCGGGGCTGTGGAGGAATTGCTGGCGGGACGAAGGAGACCTAATTCGGCAACACTAGTAGCAGTGGCAGCAGTTGTTGGACCTCCGTTGGGGCTCGACACACTGCTCGAGAAAGTCCTCACTCGCGGGCTGCTGCTGTTAGAAGTGCTTTGTTTGGCACCCATTTTGTCGTCGACGACTAACTTTTACTGCCGACGCCGATGGAATTGGCAACTGAGACTGCAGCCAACGTGCGAGAAAATAGGAAGGGAAAGCCTATGCGACATCGTCGTCCGATCGAACGTCCGACGGAGATCGCCCTTCCTCGGTAGCCATCATGCCGCGTCCAGAAGATCAACACGTGACGTCATAACGTCGTCTGATGACGAACGATGAAAACAACGGGAGCCCTTCTTCTTCCACGGAGGCGGATTTTTCGTCAAGGACATGATTGGTTAACGCGAATGAACTCCGCCCACAAGAGCGGTCAAAATGAAACAACGCTGTTTGTAGCTCGGAATAGTCTGGTGACCTATATTAAAAAAAAGTTACTTTCCTGTATGCTATTTCGTGATTACATAGACTAAAGACAAATTGATACATTAAAATAATTAAATTAAAAAGAAAAAATCATTAAAGTTAGGATGTCCTTCAAGAGTGAAAACCTAACTTGGAACCAACTTTTCCTCATCAAAAAACTGAAAATAAATTAAACACTTGAAACGAGGAGAATATATAAAAAAATTCAAAATTTCTTTATTAAAATTAAAATAATTAAATTCAAATACTGTACAATGCAATGCAACAAATGAAAGAAAAATTAAAACTAAAAAACTTTTCCCGAGCATTGCTAAATTTTTTACCAAACAAAACAATACGCAAAATACCTTTCATTTTTATGGCTTTCTAATTTTTTTTTTTTAAAAATAAACAAATATAACTTGCTTCAATGATTTCCGTAGTTTTTTGTTTTTTCTGTTTTTTCGTTATCTGATAGCAAACCGTAATAATAATAAGTTTTCCGTCGGAAGAAAGTAAGCCAATCCAATCGACAAACGGCTCAGTTGATGGGCGGAGCCTAGTAAAAGGGAGCGGTTAATTCAATTTCAAAAATTGGATGAGAGAACAACGAGCGAGCGAGACGAAGCAAGCTACAGAGAGGTCACCCAACAAGAAATCCATTTCAATCCTATGATGCACCATGGATCTTGACTCCAATGACATCGATTTTTACACGCAGGTGAGTAGTGATCAAGAACCTTCTTGAGCTCGGCTTATTGCAACTAGCAAGGGACGAGTAACAGAATCTTGGGTGACACGAGACCGTTGATAATGGCACTCTCCAAGGAGTGGTCCAACTGGTTCAAAAAAATTCTGTTTTGAAAAATACCTACTACTGCTCTTTGCTACATTCTCGCGAATCATATGTTTTTGCTCAAGTATTTTAAATAGAACGAATTTATACTAACGACAAAATTATGACATTCGAACGAGTTGCCACTAACTTGTGTAACTACTACCCACTAAACAAATATGTAATAATGTGTCCTTATTAGTACTCTGCTCATAATTATATATAAAAAAAAATGTTTATGATTATTTTAAATATACGATTAAAATATGTGAATAATAATAATAATAATAATAATAATAATAAACAGTTAAAATATTGATTAATTTATATATAAAAAATGCGTTTAATTCATTATTGAAAAATAAATTCTAAAATAAAATATTTTAACAAAATAATATTAAGTTTGACGTAGTGACATATAGCCTAACACTCCCACTCGTGCCGTGTGGGTTCAGTTTAGGGTCTGACACTGCGGGGGCAGGTTTTCTCGGGGCACTCCCGTTTCCTCCTGCATCATAAAACCCTGTTCCATGTTTATCATCCCATCTCATCATCATTTCTGTATTTCCAACTTAAATCAAGTCTGAGGGCCAAATGACATAGCTGTAAAAGCCAGTCGGTGCCCTCGTTAAACCCAAAGTACCTACCTATAGCCTAACAAAATTGTGTGCTTTTATATTGACTATTACATTGTATTGTGATTATAGCTCGATGTTGTAATAACGTATTGCATGAAAAATTATAAAATGGCTGTAAATATTAATGGTAGCCTGCACAGATTAAAAAAAATAAACTTTAATAAAATTTATTAAACTAATAAAATAAGTTTAAAACTATAGTAAAGTAAATTTAAAGGATAAAGGAAAAAAAACCCAATAAAAATGAAAGAAATAACTTTGCAATAACTTTTCACAGTAACTTAAAGTAGTTGTAACTGGCAGTTACTAATTAGTTGCGTTAATAGCTGTTCTTTCAAAATTTAGGATTTAATGGAAAGAACTAACCGTCGCAATGATGCCTTGAACATGAGACTGAAAAATGGTGTTGCTGACACCCCATTGCCTACTAGACCGACCACTAGAAAGAGATCGAGCCCATTGAGGGAAGACGATCAAAACTGTGACCGTCAAGACGCTGAGGGTAATGATAAAAGTTGGTGAATTAGAGTAATTTAATTTAAAACGATTGCTAATTGATGATGAATGTGCCTCGACTTGAAAGGTAAACGTTACTGTGAAAGTCGAGCTACCAATTTGGACGAAACATTTGAAACGCCAAGAAGCAGTGCTGATGGGGCTGGTAAAGAAAACAAGAATGGCAATCCGGGAAGGTTACAGTCGAAAATGCAAAAGCTTGCAAAATTGCATTCCTCAGGTGAATTCCATATTTCAGGCGTCTAAAAAAGTATTCGTGCAGTTTTGTGGATCTTAACTATCCAAAAACTGCCTGAATATTATTTATGGTCACCCCTCCCACTTCATTTTAATTGGTGTCTATTTTTTAACAGAAGAATTGAATTCGCCACCACCAAAACCGCAGCGTCTTTATCCCGATCTTTCTGACTTAATGAACGAGGACAGCATGGATGTCCCAGCCATGAGTTTTGGCAAAAAACAACGATGCAAAAGTAAACTAGCCGCGCTGGCCGCTTCCTACGACCAAATGGAGAACGAGGCACCAGTCCCTCAAACACCCACGAAGAAAGAAGAATTTGTGAAACCCTCGAACCCTTGCTTTCCTGCAAAGAACTTTTCTAACCATCCCCATCATCCTCCGACTAACGCGATCAGCTCTAAGATTGAACTGTTCTCTAAGCCGTCTAACAATGCTCCTCCCAGCACTCCTTCATTTTCTAAGATTCTGGAAAAATTCAACCAACCAACTCCTTTGGCCACTAACAACTCGGCACCTAAGGTAGGCACGCCTGCTCAGCTCAAAACCCCTACCATGACTAAAAAATTCCCCTCCACGAGCCAAATGTCACCCTCTGCACTTCACTCGAATGCTTTATCACCCTCCATCCAAACAAACAATGTCAACGCAAAGAGAGCAATCTGGGATGAAGCTATCATCGCCACACTGGTAGGTGCAACGATGAGTTCATTGAGAAACAATTAACAAGGGCAACGTTTGGTTTGGCTGCTAGCTAACGCCTTTGCAAAAGATAGACTGATAGAAGTTTCTTGCATATAGTACATACAAACTTTGTACACTGCACATTGTTTGTAAATGTACAATCCTTATTCGGAATATACATAACACTGGGTAATTTTGGCACCCATTTTGAGTAAAGAAAAGATGACCCCCTCATTTAGAATCTTTTCTTACATGACATACATTTGAGGTTGAAAAAATGTTTTGCATGTTGATCCACCTCGTTGACAAATTTAAACAATGACTTGTTCTCTTAACTACCCTTTCAGAAGTCCCAAGGATTCATACAGTCACCATCCCATTCTAAACTTCAGTATGAATTCAATAAAGTCTCAACTAATCAAAGTTCTGATGTGTTGTCACAGACGGAAAGGGTGAATGCGACACCTGGTACTGGGAGAAATCGGTCCGCCACTAATGGTGCTGGCAGTCCTGCCCCACCACCACCACCACCCCTACCCCAGCAAAATAGGTCCGTGGCAAATGCCGTGACACCAAGACCTAACACCCAGATGACAGACTCGACATCGTTAGTATCTTATTCAATAGTCAATCCCATTTTCACGATAAAAGAAACATGACACACTGTTTTCCAAATTATCCCTTGCTTCTCAGACATAGAGTTCGTTGAAATTAAATTTTGTGTCATTGTAATGTTGCCATTTCTCGATAACATCTCAATCTCCACAACAACAATACAGCACAATTTAAAATTTAAATTGTGTTTTTGTTGTTGTTGTTGTGGAGACATTGTAAAAATTATAGTTGCATTAAAATGATATGAAATTTAATTTTTAAAAGAAACTAAATTTGAAAACAAAAATGACCTTAGATCCCAGAAGAAGTTGCAGCAGGAACGAACGGCAATGGCTGCGCCCCGCCAGTCTCCGCAGAAGAACGTGAAGAAAGGATTACCTGATCCGTCGATTCTTCCGCTGTCAGCTCGACTTGCTTTTTTCGAACAAGTAAATCATGTAGAAGCTGCAGCCGCTGCTGCATCTCGATTCGTTACAGGACTTTCACCACACAAGATTACATCGCAAGCAGCAGCTTCGCCTGAAATGCAAACAGGTAGGAGTTCACAGACGTCATAATGTAGACTCGTTACTTGAAACTAAAAGATAGTTCACGCAGAAATCAAATCACCCTCGAAGATGGGAACGTCCGCAGGATTGATTAAAAAAAAGTTGCTGGAGCATACCGAGGATTGGAAAAATAAGGAAGTGGTTTCAAAATCAACCTTTGAAAGAAAACGAGAAATGGAAGCGTTGTTGAACAGACACAATCAACCCGTCGAGTCGGAGGATGTAAGTTTTATTGTAGTCTTTACAAGTTAGAATTTTGAAGAGGGGATGACTATAGCGTACCTATTTTTTTGTAGACGACGGAGGATGACTATGATGTTTCCTCCGAACAAGATTATTTTGAAAGCTCTTCCGAAGGTATCGATTGTCTCTACTTACATAAATGTAGAAATAGGTTGGAAAACTAAAACCCATTCCATTTTTCAGCTCCTCAACAATCCGAATCCATGGAAAGTTTGGAATTGGAGAAAGAGATTATAAACCAGAAACAAACTTCGTCATCTCGTCTGGTTCCTAGACTGGCATTGAATACGTCAACGAGCACCCAAAGTAGCGATAATGTTTCTGATTTTCTCGATGAAGCTTTGGATAGTACTGCTTCATCATCGCCTGAATCAGAATCGTCAACAAGCAGAAAGGTGGTGCATTTCACAAACATCGTACTAGGATTGTTGAGCATTTTCAAGTAGCTAACCAGTTACTTGTGGATTATTTTTTGCAGCCATGCGCTGAAATAACCATCGAAACAAAGTGCATCCGCAAACCACCTCCAGCGTATGTGGAAGAATATCGCATCAACGCTCCTTCAACCTCCGATTCCGTTTCGTTGGTACACACAGTAAGCATTTATCGACGCCAGAAGGAAGAGATTCGCTTGACACCTGTGCGTACCATTACCAGACAAGACGTTCCGAGTCCTACCAAGCCTAAACGAATGGACAGTCACATCTTCATCAAAGAAAGAATAAAGGTTGGAACTTGTTTCAAGCATTTTTCGTTTATTGAGCTTGTTAAGTTGGCCCATAACTTCACTTTTTACATGAAATAACAAGCAAAATGTTGTTCAATCCCTTTCTTTCAAATTAAAGGAGCTGCAAAATGAGGTCAATGCGCAACAAACTATCATCAGTCAAGCAAGCCAGGCCTTAAACCTGTGTCGATCGATGGTGGATTTTCAAGGGTCAGCGGAACAAGTAGAAGGAGAAAAAGTACTTCTCATTTCATGTATGTACTGCTTTCATTTATTTTCTCTAAACTCCTTTGGAACATTATTTAATGGATGGGTCTATTGTAGCTCATAAACGCATGGCTTCCATTAACGAGATTCAGCGTCTCAAAACGGAAGGTGCATTGGGTAATGGACAACAGCTGCAAGATCCGAGTACCATCGTCGGTGCGCTTTCCATCAGCAACATCAATTTATATCTGAAGAAAGACTTCCTTCAAATGACGGATTATGGAAAAGTTGGCGAGTACAAATGCAGAGAACACTAATAGTTGGTTTTCCCCCCTCGATTTTGTTTACTGAAATTTATGGACTAACGTTTCAGGTGAATTTGTGCATTTCTTCTTGTGTTTGATCAAATTTGGTCCACAAGTGATTGCGACGCAAATGCTATCGACGTCAGACATTTCGGGGAAAATGCTCGTTTTTCCCAACCTCATCAACATCAATAATTTGAACAGTAACTTCAACGTAGTGTTGGAAGTTTATGGGTTGCAGACGCGCAGAGAGCACATGAACCGAGTGAAATCATTAAATAAGAAAGTAAAAGAATAGAGATTGGATAACTTTCTAATAAGTTGATTTGTTTCATTTCATGCTAATTAAATAGGAAAACAATTTGTTTAGGAGAAAAGCAGACTGAATTTGACTCCGAAGAAAAAGCTTTCTAAACAAGATTCACGAATGACTACGCCTCCTTTCCATAGCCCCGGAGGACCAGCAGCAGTCCGAACATCGAGTTTTGCACTTATAGGTTTCACAAACATCAACATCCGCACATTGAATAGAAAAATATGGGTTCTTGAAAAGGTAAATTATAAACAAATGCCTAATCCACACTAGATCAGTTTCAGTTCATTGTTATCTAACATTAACCCTTTAGGTTCCATTTGTTTCCCCTCTCGATGGGAACATGGAAATGAAACTTCAATGCCACAGTGATTATCACATTGAAACGAGAGGTTTCTTGGTGAGTACGTGGAGTCTGTCTACCTTTTAGTTTAACCTTGTTCACGGTTCAACGTTGCATGATGTATTTCCTTGACTGTTTTTCAGACCATGTTTGACGACGTTAGTGGATTCGGTGCTTGGCACAGACGTTGGTGTGCGGTCGTTGGAACTATGTTATCGTACTGGAAATATCCTGATGATGAAAACAGAAAGGTTGGGAATTGATGAGAGGTCTTTTGAAATGTGTTTTATAAAACTCAAAATTAACGCTATGTTTTATGCAGGAGCCCATTGGATTTATTGATCTGCGTAAATGTATAACAGCCAAAGTTGGGTTGGTCGCCAGGGATGTTTGTGCAAGATCAAACACATTTATGCTGGTGACAGTTCGACCACCGCGAGAGAGTGACCAAGACAGTTTGGTTTCACAAACTTACGGTTCCTACACAGCTCTGAAGTAAGATGCTAATTTAGCGTTGTTTGTCTATCTTGGTTGAAATAGAATTTTTACAGAAAGCCGATACTTTGTAATAAAGTCGCGTATTTTCCTATTGTGGTCTGATTGCCATTTTTTGTTGTATTTTGCAGACATTTGTTGTCAGCTGACACGAAAGAAGAAAGAGTTCATTGGTGTGACGTGGTAAATTCCATGCTGACCAACATTCGCACGTGGGATCCAGAAGCATTGCGTCCATTCGAATCCTCAGATAACGAATCGGATTAAGTGCCAAGAACCAATTTCTTTTAAGCAGTGAAATCGTTTAAAAGTTTATTTTAAATTTTTTCCTCCTCGTTTGTTTTTTGGGCGCTTGCTGAATTTAATATATTAAACTAATGCTTCTAATTTTTTTATTAGGACGTGTTAACGACTTTATAGTAACTGTATATAGTAATCGATCAATGCAATTGATTGTGGTAGTTGCAACTGAAATTCCAACAGTGTATTTTTTTATATCCTATTTGCAATGATGTGCAGATGATTATGTAGTCTTTTTCAAATCCTATTTGGAAATAAATGTTACAAATTCAAAAAAAAATATTTTGTGAAAACAAAAAATGTTGCAGGAGCTCAAAATTGGAAGACTTGGTTAAAACTTTAATCTTGACTATCGTGGTTCCGTTTTCGAAAATTTAAACACGTGTTTGTCATTTTTAGTATAATTAGTTCCTAGCAAAAATATAAGTACTTTCAAAACTAAAAATAGTGCCTCGGAAAATAGCTTACAATAATTCTTCATTTCCAGTCCCAAGGAATGCAAATATCGCCTTCTTGAAGTACCGAGTAGTAATGCGAAACGTACACATGATGACCTCTGAGAAACTCGACGATGTTGTATCGACAACGAAGGAGACGACTGCAAAACACTATCATCTTATCCGGAGTTATGTTGTCAGCTTTTCGTAAGCTGGCAGGTTGGATTTCGTCCATGCATTGTTGAAGCAGTTCCCTTTCTAAATACTTGTTCCTAGCAGCGAAAAATTGGTTTTAAAATTATGGCTGAAAGAAACGATTCATTCAGTTAGGAATGTTCATGCTTACTGATCATAATCTCTTATGTTTTGAGAAGCAGCTTCGAGATGATCTGTGATAAATCGGACAATCAAAAACGCTGGACAGGATGACGAAATGATGAATTGGCCAGTGGGAGAAAGCATTAATGGACCCGTCTCTCTTTTAGAGCATTAAAAAGTACAATAGTGAGCATTTTAACATGTATTTCATTGCAAAGCCAAAATAAAGAATAAAAAATGCAGAGAGCTCGTGTTGCACCACGACAACCATATTCATAACGTAGAGGCAAAAGGTAAAATTTTACCAAACATACCCTTCAACGACTAACTCGTAATTTTTCAGCGATTCAGGCCACGAAGATGGGTATTTGAATTTAACCCAATGATCTGCCAGCGAAGCGGACAATTTACGAAGCTGTTTTTCATAAGATGATGCTAATACGGGTGGTTGAAATTTCCTGTGAACAACTACATAAAAACAGTACATTTTTTACCAGCACAATCAATTACATTCTGAAATGCTTTTTATGACCTTAACAGCTACCTTGAATGTCTCTTAAAACTCGAGATACTGTATTCCTAACTGCTGGTATCCTTTGCAAAACTGCATCAAAATAGGGAACGTTGTTGATCATCTGCAACAAAACACCGACAATGTTCAATGCAATAATTTCACTCCCCATCAAAAACTATTGAAATTGAACATGATTAAAATTTTAAAGAAAAAAACCCAACTCACTTCCAACCATTTATTTCTCACATCTTCGTTACTTAGCACTACATGACCATCGAGATTAACGCCAGTTGTATTACCAAACAACAATTTCCTGCCTGAAATCTTACAAGTTTATAAAATATTCTTCTCTAAATAAATGACAAGCACTCACTCGCTCTTAACCACCAGTTGCTGTAGTCGAGTTTTACCTTTCAAAACTTTCATTGCTTCTGGATGTTGTTGACACAAAGAGTAAAAGCTTTGAAGGCATCCTCGGTAGTGTGTAATGCTCCAATCCGATTCCCAGCAAAGATCTTGCAACTCCAAGAGCTGAACCAGTTTCTGTCGAAGCCGCTCCGTCTCTTCTCGAACGGGTACACTCGCTTCTAATTTCAACGCTGCGAGTTCTTGATTTTTTTGAAGCCAAGAACTATGACAGACAATCAACCAACCAACTGTATATTCCATTCTTTGGCAACATTTTAAAAACAACAAAAGCAAGACTATTATTACGTTCATCACCGTACACTAAAGTATCGGCGGGTTTTTCTCTCGCTGCAAAACTGCCATGCTTCCATATGAACTCCGTTTCATCGTTCTCGAAAGGGGTTCTCCAAAATATAGGTCTCTCGACAGGCTGAAGCGTTTCTCTTTTCTTAATACCATTCAAATAATTTGTCGGCAGATGACACGCTTTCAAGATCTGCCGAACGATTTCATGAACGTCACTATCCGAAAGAGACAGCGTTACTTCTCGAAATCCATCTAATGTTGACAAAGAGATGTACCTCTTCGATTAGCTATCATTCACCTCGTGTTAATGTCTAGACTTTAAAAGCTTACCTTGGGTGTGAGCGACGGAAGTGTCCTCCACGGTAGAAATCTCACGGGTGTTCCTCAAATAGAATAAGACCTTTGTTGATTTGACAGGTTGATTCTGCTGCACCGATTCCAAATACGACATTAACTGCTTCAAAGAGTTTTCATTGATTTCCTGTGAAATGAGTCTTGCTTAATAAAGCGCAGTAATCTAGCGCAGTGAAAAATAAATATATTTACAAACCCTTTCTTTGGGATACTGTCCAAAAAGGTCTGGGTGAACGGCAAAGTAAAACGGTCTTAACGCTGCTGCAATTTCATTTGAAGATAAGCATCGTATTCCACACGTCGTCGGTGTAACTTTCAAACGCATCCAAGGACAATAATCTTGTTCCCTTCTGAAACAAACCAAACCAAATGTGCATGTCAAACACAGCGTAGAATACAAAACACCCTTCACAAAGGTTGACATAACGATAAAAACAATGACATAAAAACGGTTGGTTCACGACTGTTTATAATTACCTATATAACATCCTAAACAAACATTTCATGGCCAGCATTTTGGTTTATGCACATTTATATTGAATGACACTCGTCTTGATGTCAACTTGGTTTGACATAGACCGGTGTGTATTTTAAACACAAATATGCGTCTGACAATATTTCAACAAACTAAAAATACCAACTTGAAATGTCGTTGTTGGTTGCATTACTATTTATAAATTTAAGCAGTTTTATATAACGATTTTAAACGACACTCATTTGCGACAAAATACGTCGATAATGCCAATAACAAAATTTATGGACACATCGGTGGTGTAAGGCACTGGAGAATTTTGATCGAGTGTTAGATTAAAATAAACCGAATTTCACAGTTGAACTGGAACTCGATATTCCTGTGTACAAACCATCAGCTGATGCCATATTGTAGTAGCTCTACAACTGCTCTCCGCAATGACGTCATTCAATAAAGTGATGCAAATGCATTCCTAATCCTTTAATACAGTGGTTTTTAACCCGTGTGAGTGCTCTGCGGCTCACGGGGATGGGATGTTTTGCAGTTTTGAAAAATAAAGTTGAAGCTTTTATAAATATTAAAAACAAATTAAAACCCCATATAATATGATTTTCTTGGATTAATACAAGCTTACTATAAGCGACTTTAAACAAAAGCATTTAAACAGTTAATAATCACTAAATTATTTATCACACCCTACACTCGAAGAAACCAAACCATTACTAAACTAAGAACTGTTAATTACATTTACGAATATATTAAAAATGTAACTATCATATTTGAGATATGTCATTATACTAATTAAACATTGTAGTTATCGTTACATTGGTGTAGAAAGTTTTGAATTAAAATTCTAAAATTAAAAAAATACATTTTGCAGACTCCACCCCAAGCTGGCATTACTATAGCATCAGGACAAGACAATTATGATAATTTTTAATACAAATCACCAATAAAAATATCCTTGCCTAAACCTTGGACAAACATATCCAAGCCCCTTTTGTTGTCCCGATATGTTCAGAACCCTGCAGAAAGCCTTTTTCAGCCCGTTCCAGCCCGTTCGGCGGGCTGAACGCGTATACGGGCCAGCTCCAGCCCGACGCGCCAGCTCCAGCGCGTCAGTTCATCCTATGAGATATCATGGAATGAACTGAGGGCTACATTTTTTTCTATTATATTACAGTATATTCTAATATAATATATTCCCGTATACGCGCTCAACCCACCGAACGGGCTGGAACGAGCTGAAAAGGCTTTCTGCAAGGCTCTGGATATGTTTGTCCAAGCCCCAACCTGGAATTGAACCAGGGACCTTTTCGAACCTAGTTCAATCCCAGACTGAGACAAGAAGTTTCTATTCTTACTTTGTATTTAAACATTGCTTGCTATTAGAAAGTTGTGTTAAAAATAAATTGAACTTTAAGTTGACAGTTAGACTTGACTATTGAAAAAATTTTTGATTACTCGTTTTACAACAAACAAAAAAATTACTGTACTATTCAAATTCTGTTTATTTTTTTATTGGTGTTGCAATTTTTGATTCAATATGATGAAATAAAAACAAATAAAGCGAACTGCTTATGATATTAGATGAAGTTCAGTAAACATCAATAGAAGCAAAAAATATCAATATTCTTTTTCATTGATTTTGAAACGCCAAATTTTAATGTTTTCGTGGAAAAGGAAAAGTTTTGTTTAAAAGAAACAAAATTTTATTTGCCTGATCTGTTGATTCTTGTGATTTCTGTTTTGTTGTTTAGAACAGGTGCAAGGGGAACGAGTCAAGATACCCCCCCCCCCCCCCAGCAAAAGCTACCTGGTTGATACATACATATGACCCAATGCGAAATGTTTTGAATAAAATTCAGAAAAAAATTGACAGGTTTTACTAATTCAACCCAAAATTGGAATTGGTTTTGAATTCTTTTATATTATAAACAAATGATATATTTGTTATGCCATTCCTTTTATGCGGTCTGTAGTGTGTCTGTGTGACTAACTTTCACCTTCTGACAGTGAAATCACATTCAGTCAAAAGGTTAGGTTTTACTGAAGATGAGGTTTTTTTAAAACAAATTTCAGAACATTTCAAAAAACAAAAATTTTACTGTTTGTTTTAAATATAATATCAACTTAAGCGAGAAAATGTCTTAAGTAAACAGGACTTATTTCAACCAAAAGAACTTTTACTTCAGGAAAAAACCCATTACAGCTTTCACTCTTTGAAATTTGAAAACACATTTTTTGCACAAAAAATGAAAATCATGTCAATAATATGAACCAAATCAGCTAATTCATTATCAAGGTCTTTGAGTGGCACGAATTATGATGCAAATTTGCTATACATTTCTCATTTGTAGGTCCAATTACATTTACAATGAGTGCGTAGTACAGCGTTAGGTTGCATCATTGACCTCAGAATTGCGGTAAGAAAAGCTCTACTTCTACTTGTATCAATTCGGGTAGATAACTGTAATAGTACTACAAACAACGTCAATGTATTTCTTAAGAGTCATCTTGCATTTCTCAACAACAAACATCATAAGTTTAATGACATTGGATATTCCCCTGCAACACAAACCTGTTTTATAATCATCATTTTCGGTTTCAACAAAAACTATATTAAAAAAAAAAGATCTCAGAGGTATAATACTTCATTTTTCATTATTGTTCACTTCCCCCTTCCTTCCATTAATCTTTCACAATATCTTAAAAGCAATGATAACAGTAATTTAAACTGTTTTTAAAAATCAAAACATTAAATGACCTTCAATAGCACTCTGGCAGTCCAACCTCTTTCAACTTGCAAGATCTGCAAGAGCCAATAGAAACGTAAGACTTGCAAGGAACATGCTATGGATGCAAACCAATCCCAACAAAGCCAAAAAATCCAAGATGCTTGTTTAAAATGAAGGAAACCATCAATAAGAAAAGTTATAAAAGCTCTTTCCATGGAAGTAACAACTCTAGTACCAATGCTGGTGAAGATAAAAACTGTAAGTCTATTTTTGTTTTTTTTACCATATTCAAAATTTTTACAACATGAGAAGCTTGATATTTTTGTTCTTAATGGTGTGAACTTATATTATACTATTTTTAAAATATATCGCAAACAATAGTATTTCGATGCAAGATTTTGCATGCCATAGTCTTGTGGACACTATCCAGAAGAGGTAGATGTCATTCAATCGGCAATGACCAAAAGATAGATAGATAGATAGATACCAACTGATAATTATCTGTAAACGCAGATAATTCATTCATTCATTCGACTTCACATTTCCCATAATTATTTAAATGAATAGTGACACATGCATGTATTTACAATAAATTATACAGTGACGACTTTTGAGTGAGGAAATCTTATGCAGATGAGTGTGGCAAACCAAATACCTCTTATTCAGAATTCCTATCAATCATTATGATGGGAAATGTTTTAAACCAAATAACTTTTACTACCTTAAAGTTAAACAAAATATCTTAAACAAGAACATTTTAAACAGATTGTGCAACTTATTTTTTAAAACAAAATTTTAATATTATATACGTTGAAGAGTAGAATTTCAATTTTGGTATTGCATTACGCTGAAGCACCAAAAGTCAAGATGATGTAATACAAAAACGTGGTGTTAATTAAAAAAAAATTAAACGTGTAGGTGCTTCCATCGAATTTGGAATATATAAAATATATTTATCGTTCAATAATGATAAAGATGTATATTTGGAGTGTTGGAGTCTTCCAAGAATACGTCAAGTCTTTCTAAGCATTGCGATTAGTTACTCAATTGACACTGTTTCAAAAAATGTGCAAATTGTTGTTTGGAAAAAAAAACTTTGCTAAATTAATTTTAATCACATGCAATTAACAAGGTGCATAATAATAAGAATATAATCATCAATCCAAGAAAATAAGATTATAATGTTGTAATAAGAAGTCTTGACCGTGTAATTTTCTACTTTACTTTCCAATTAAAAGACTTGTCGATTTGTCACAGTTATTTGGTAAGAATAATCAAATGTTGAATCATACCATTTTGAGATCCCTGGCAACAGAATTTATAGCCCTGTTTTTCTTTCCGAAACGCAATGATTTAGATTAAAAATTTAATCACAAGATCGGAAATATGAGAAGCTCGATCTTGATAAGAAATAACACCACGGCCTTCATGGGTGAAAAACACTTGTATAATTTAATTAAAAATCTCCGCGTTTAAGAATTGACCAAGGATGTTTCTAATAAACCAAATAATACCATGCATTCCCAACACTTAAAATAAAATTAAATGCAAGTAAAATTGCATTATGTATGTGGCAATTAGACAAAATAATCAAAATATAAACGCCACGTGTTCTGTAGAAATAACCCAGAAAGAGAAGGAAGTACTACTTGGTACTTCTTAAGTGGATTTGGAAGTTCCAAAAGTGATAAAGACTTCTGCACTTCCTACCAACTCGAATAACAATACGGTAAATTGGAACTGTCAATTTTTGAAGGTACTGAATAAACAAACACGGAAATTGAATGATAAGACACCATCATTTCATGCAACAGAATTTTTTATGACGAGTTTACAAAAAATAGGCCAAGGGCAATGATACTTTTGACTTTCTTTTTGGTCTTGAGGCAGACTGTTTTTTTCTTTTCTTATATCTATCTAAAAGGTTTGCTCTACAGCAGTTAGTTTCGCTAGGTTTCGATTACTTGTTACTTCATTCATAATCTCCCATTTGACAATAAATTCCACACTTTGTACCACGGAGACATAAAGTTGTTCCCATTGTTAGGATTGGTACAATACAAAAAAAGTCTCACACAAATTTGCACTATATCAAGCTGCAGACTCAAACCAGTTCTTCGGAAAAAAAACACATATAAGCATCAAAAGCATTATTGTGGTACAATCAATTTAACTACTGCAATAACTGTCCATGCATGAGATCAACAACACTGTAAAAAAGCATGGCCTTTGTTGTCAAAGAACAGGTTGGAAAGTTGTCATTTAAATTTTTGTTGAAGTGGTGCCAACTCAATACCAATTAGCTTTTAAGACATTCCACTTCATCTGTGATTTTCATACCTGTTTTTGCAAATTGTTAATAGGCTGCATATTTCCATAGGCATGGGAACAGTGTCCAAGAAACAAGAATTCTAAAAAAATAGATTGTAGCAAATTAAGTCAAAAACAAGACAAAGAAAATCAAGTCAAAAATAAACGTCAAGAAAATGGAGTAAAAACATTGGATTCCTTTGTCTTGTTTTTAACTTTTTTTTTTCCTTTCCTATAATCAAAGAATAAAAGCTACAGTTTTGAATACAAAGCAACGATCAAAAAATCCTTTGGCAAACCTGGGATCAAGCAAAGCAAGTTAGACCATAGACTAAAGAGTCTAACTCTTTAGTCTATGGTTAAACGTTCTAACCATCTGAGCTACTGGTACTGAAATTGACTGTGATAAAAGAAGTCCTTGGCTTGATCTCAGGCTGGAGCAAAGATTTTGTTTATCCTTGTTTTATATTGAAAATTAATTTCTTAGTGCAAAGATGTTATTAGCTTAAGGTGGAGTGTTTAATGACTAGTTTTCGAATTTTATAATAAACAAGAGTAAAAATATCCTTGGTTTGAAACGGTTTACACAGCGTATTTTTTGTAATAAAACCAAAACACAATTTAATCTCAATGGGTTACTTTTCTATCCTTTGTCACTAACTAAACTTGAAACATCAAAATTGAAATAGGCGTATTTTTTTTTGGGGGGGGGGGGTCAGGGATGTCTTGACAACCCTAGGCTGCAAGAGTAGAGTGTCAGGGCCGTGGACCATCCCTGAGTCCAACTGTTTCATTTCCATAGAGGATAAAGCGCAAGAAACAAGTTGAATAAAAAACTGACTACGCTTAAACAATGGCATGTAACGTCCACCATATTAGTTTTTAATTCACGGCATATACTCAATGACACTCGGGAGATTAAGATGCATCTATAGACACCTCATTCGAAAATCTCCATCAAGCCATTTAGCCTGTAGGAGGGAACCAAGAAACATACGTACATGCTAAAAATTCACCCAAAAAATCCACCTTCTTGCGCAGTATGGTAAAAATTGGATTTTTTACCCATAATTTTAAAATTGAATTTTAAAATTATTAGTTAGAAATGAGGGGGGGGGCTTAAATTGGGCCATCAACAACTAAATTTTGGTGGGCCATCCTACTTCTGACACCCCCTGTTATTTTGAGCAAAATACGCCAATGAAAATTAGAACATGCAATGGTTTTGTAACACTGGTAGTTCTTTACATTCAACTTAACGTACACTAATTTTAAGCTAATAATGTCGACAGAGAACCGGTTGCTAATTTGATATACAATTACTGATTGCTTATTACAAACCAGTCGATAGCATCATTTGTTGACACAAAGTAATATTAAATCATGAATTAAACGCTAACAAAAAAATTGGACAAACATTTCATGACAAACATTTCATGAACAAACATGAACCAAAAAAGGACAAACATTTTGTTTACAAATTTCAGTTCTATAAAAATGTGTAAACCACTCAACCCTTTGGCAGAAAAACAAAATGAATTAGATACGCAAGTTTAAACATGATACTGAAAACTTTGAATGGTTAATGAGATTACACCGATAAGAACCAAAAAGTGAAAGGAGCAAATTTCTCATGTTCTGTAATGCGACTCACTACACTTTTTGATAGAATATGATACTCATTCGACATCACTTATTTTGAGGTTACATAAGTTGTCACATTATTAAGATATTATATGTTAAGCTTCTCAGTTACAATGGGATTAACCACAGCTTAAGATAATATAATAAAGTTTTTTCATATTAATCTGTTTTTTTAGGTGATTTTATTTTTCAACTAAACCTATAAATATGATTTTGTTATTCCAGGTTCTACAATCATCAGATACAAACATGAATTGCATAGAAACACAGGTATGTTATCTTCTGTTGTAATTGATGGATCATTCATTTTCTTCTTCTCAGATTTATATGAAATATTAACACATAAAGGTACCTGCTTCATTCAAAAGTTATTACAACTTTTCAATGATTTTCTGGTACAAGGTTAATAGGAAGTGATTTGCAAACACTCTTTTTCCTACATGACGTTTGTGGAGAATGACAAGGACAAACTACGCGTCATTTGACTCCAATATATCCTTAACAAATAAATACAAAAACTAAATTTAGAAACAAGTTACCCGATTAGTCAAAAGTGGAAGACCTCTAATTAACAAAACAAAAAATTGCATACCTTTGACGTACTTTTTTCAAGAGCAATTGAGATTCATTCAAGTATTCAAGCATATATAATTAGCATTCACTTGTAGTCAATTAATGATAGTAAATTCAAGATTCACCTGAAGTTTTGTTAAACACAAGAGCTTCATTGTACCGCAGAGTAAATGTGCTAAAAATGCGGTATTTCTGTGATGTAAAATGCCATTGAAATTAAAACACATCCATATTTCATTTGAAGGGGGGGGGGGGCGGTGTCGGAAAAGTTACCTGCCGTATGAGCAGGTCTTAATGTGCATGCTTGTTACTGAAGGGTCTTATGCATTTTAACAGACTATTACGTCAGCTCTTGGTCACAAAGGAAGCCTGAAAGAACCCGTGTCAAAACTACCGACGTTCACATTAGCAGAAATTTCACACCACGATTCCTTTCACGATTGCTGGGTTGTGATTTATGACAAAGTATACGACTTGGGACTCTTTGTGCAAGAGGTAAAAATAAATCAATAGTGACTGACTATTTTGGTTGGAAAGTGCTTAATTTAACAACAGTAATTTTTGAAAATTTGCAGTTGGTTGTTGTGTCAATGAGAATTTATGAAACAGTTTGATTCACTCATGACTGTACTTTTTTTTAGCACCCAGGAGGAGATGATGTGATATTGGAATATGCAGGGCATGATGCAACCCTTGCATTTAGAAGTGTCGGACACAGTTCAGACGCTCTCATTTGGATGGAAAAGTATTGCATTGGAATCTTAGTTGAGGTAAATAAAGCACACCTTATCTGTTGTTGATTTTCGGTTCCCACTGCACTTATATTAAATAATACACTTTTCATTTCAGAACGAAAGAATTTACTTGCGGAACAAGATTTCATCTTTCGGTTAACCAACTGAGAAATGAGAATCCCACAGTTAAATTTAATAATCAACGATATTTATTTATTTTCTTTGACATAAGAGCAGCATGCATAATACAGTGATTTAAACTGCATTTTACGCACTACTTTTTTGTACAATCATTTTTTTTGTACCCAACATTTTTTGTACCAGTTTCAATTTAATTATTTAAATGCTTGGTGGTTTACATAAACTAAGTTACTGATGGAAAAAATAATGTTGTAAAGCAAATTGTTATAGCAGTTTTTACTGCTATAGCATTGCTATAAAATTGGTCAGCTTTATAGGTCTTTGTCCATCGCCACAACCAAATAAAGGAGAAAATGTCACAATGAGTTGATAATTATTTGTTGCACAAGTATTTCCATTTCACCACAATGATGAAATAAATGGGCATATACTAAAAAAATAAATAAATGCAAATCATGTTGAACAATCAAACCACTACATCCTGATTTTTTATTGTCACGAAAATTTACATTACTTTATGCCAAACAAAATTGCACTTGAAATGCACCAGCACCACTTCCGATGAATAAGAAAACATCACCCAAAATGTGTCAACGATTAGTGACAATTCCATATCGACACTGTTCAATAATGCATGGTATAACACAGAACTGAAATTGCAAATCATTCCTACATGCTGGATCGGAATTACATCATGGATGTAGAATGTAGGTTATTCCTACATTATGCTTACATGGTTAAACTATTACATTATGGAACATGTGTGATCTTAATCCTTTTCCATGTCATTAAGTTTGAAATAATCCATGTTAATACAGTTATAGCATTATATATATATGTACATCCTTTGATCCCAAAATGTTACAACCTTACACTCACTCGGCACTTAAATGTTCATACATTGAATCAATTAAATGTTCATACATTAAATGAAAAATGCAAACTTGGACATTCACCGGTAAATTGTGTTAACTAAAGCAAAACAAACATGACAATCACTTAATGTCAATACGTGGCTACATAAAGAGTCACCAAGTCTCTGGACAATGACCATAACTTTTATGTAAAACAATAAAAAAGAAAGTGTTTTAGTAACATTAATATTTGGCTAATACATGAGTATAGAAATGGAGTAGCAAAATATCACCAAGCACCTATATTATACTCATCTTGCAGAGCAGCAATATGCAGTGCAAGCTTAATTTCATTAATTTGTTACCACTGTAATACGCCCATCAATCATTTAAAATACTGTGTATCCAGAACCATTGTGTCAACAAAAAAAAACAAAACAAATGAAAACCCAGCTTCTATTTAAATGTTCACGGACCTTTAAAATGAAGCTTCCGTTGCTTAGAAATGTTGATAAAAATAGTAAAATACGTGATATATTTTACTCATGCTTGAGAAAACATGTTACACTTGTGTGAACCATACACATACTCACAAAAGAACGAGATGATAAGTTGACACCACATAAAAATAAACAATTATTGCTACTGCCATTGTTTGAAACTTTATTCTGCTGTCAACTAACTTTGGCGTACAAATTGTTTCGAAAGAATCGTCTTCGAGTAAGCACAATCCACAGTAACAGTGTGGTACCGCTGATGGCGTAGATGATGATTACGGTGGACTCCTCGGGAAGATAACATTTGGTGATGGCAAAATTGTTAGGCATAAATGTTGCCTATTTGTAAAAAAACACCATAAACACCAGGCTTTGTACATTTACTTGGTAAATTAAATTATCTTTTAAAACATAGCTACACATCCAATTCCAGTTTAACCTGGAATCATTAGTTAGCGTACAACATTGAAATAGACTGAAGGTGAGAGTTGCAAAGTAAAATCGAATATGCTTTTTTTATCTAACAAAAATCTAAAAAAATGAAATAAATGATAAAACAATAAATATACTTACTAAAAGAAATGATGGATTATTTCTATTTCTCCAGCTGAACGAAGCAACCGTCCATTCTGGAACTTGATCGTTGTGTAGCACATGACAGCTGTGATGCGTGTGTCCATCCAAAATTAATCTTGGATTCAACCATTTAAACAACTACAATGAAAATAAAATAAAGCATCTGTAATATTATTCATAATATATGCATATTAAGTGAATGTTGAATTGTACTAATACCTTTTCAGTGGCTTCTTTAGAAAGGCACTCCCATTTCTCACGATTAGGAATCTCTTTTTCCCAAGGAGGAGGAGAATCTGGTTCAATACAAACTTTCTCTGAATGCCGATAAAGTGGCATATGCTACACAGTTAAAAAATTATTATTAAAATCAATAATGAAAACAAGCAACACAATCAAAAAATAAATAAATAAATAAATAAAAAATAATAATACTTGTAATAAAACTGGTCTAACTGATGGTGGGAGATTAGGGATAGTTGTACATCTGCTCTTATTGTTTCCCTGGAAATGACCAAACTTGATTTCAAAAAATTTCATTAAACAATGTGACTACACATTGAATAACCCAAGAGATTGTTGTACCTGGTGACATTGAAACTTGCGACTCAAACGTCTCAATTCGTGCTCCGCGCTGGCACATATCGAACACCCGTCTCCATCCATCGCCATGCTGTTTATCAACACAAATGCATTGCCCTCGATCACAACCAGGTTTACGGCAGGAGAATGAAATGCTTTCACAAAACGATCGTGGAGATGAGCACTCATTCTTATTTCAATAAAAAAACAACAAAACAAATGTTTGAAATTCTCTGACATTTTGCATCTAGTGATGAAAACTTTCTCATCAATCACATCTTACAAATAATGAAATCCCACGTCATGATTCCCGACCACCGTATAGATCTTTGTCTTTTCGGGAGCGTAAAACAAGCCATTAAAACGAGCAACGTACTGTCGAAATTCATGCACATCAGCCCACAGACCTTCGTCAAAAAGGTCACCTGAAATTTCAAACAAATCCTCATTTTTAAAGTTTCCAAAAACTAAAGTTTAGTTAATAAGTTAAAGTGAAAAAAAGATGACAGTTAATGTTATTGTAGGATTCCACGGTATAATATATGGAACCTTACCAAGAAAGAAAACGACATCAGGATTGTGGATGGTCATTACACTCTGAAATGATCTGTGCATTTGCCATTCTCTATTCACACACAAACATTCTGCATTAAGCATTAGCAAATCAAAAAATCTTGACAAATAAAAACCTACAGTTAATACGCAGTTCAAAGATCATGCAACATGAAGTTTATAGCGTATAGGAAATTGTCTCGCATCGAATACCACCAAATTGCATGATGTTTAGGATTGCTCCGAAAGCTCTGAAACAATTTACCTTCTCAGTTTGTCGAACCAATGGCCGCGTTTGTTTCCGAGCAAGTGCGTGTCCGACAAAATCATGGCTTTGACGGGTTTGTGGTGATCTGTCACAACCACTTTGGGGTCTCTGAGCGCATCGTTGAGTTGTGGCCACGAACATTTCAAAAGTATCATGTAATAAATGACGAATTCACAAAACAAGACGATCCCAACAAAAACCAAGCTAATTTTGAGCAAATAATTCCAATTGATATGACTACACATTCTAGTTTTGGACATCGCCTTTGTGGATAATCCATGAAAACGGTGACAGGGTTCCAATCTGGAAATTAAAAAAAAAATATATATATATATATATATAATAAGAAAAAGTAAACCCTTAGAGAGAAAGGATAAAAGGTCCAATTTTAAACCATATTGTGTTGCACCATCTGGAATGACAACATAAATATGTTCCTGAATGGAACAGATGTAATTAAAAAAAGATTGAATGATATAAGAGATATCATAGTCTCATTTCAATGATTATTTATGACGTTCATACAAAGATATCCACTATGAAAAATTGTAATACGAGCATAAAAGATTAATGACGTGTTTACACAATCGTATATTATGTGAGTAATGAAGCTGGGACTTGGAAACAATATACAAAAGTGAAATGAATGTATTGTATAGTATTGTACACACAGACAAAATTAATCTCGGAGTTTACATTGCTAAATGCAACATTGGATATGGAGCAGGTGACTTAAGAAGCTGATATGTCGGAGTTTGCATTGCCAAATGACAGCAATGCAACTTTGATTTGGAGCGCAGGTACAGTAACTTAAGCTTAGTTAAAAAACTAAACCTTATTGAATCATTAACGATTCAACAACCATTAATCATACATTGGATACTTAAATTAGTTTAAAATTTTTTTAAACTAATTTAAGTTAAATTCCATACCCATAAACGTAGATGAATTGCTGTCATTTAGCAACGTTAGCTCCGAGATAAGCCAGACTAGTACCCAACATAATTGAAAACCCGCCGTATTAGTGAAACGCCAAAAAGCAGGATGCTGCTATATTTTATTGACAATTGTGAAATAGTAAACCACCTTGCAGGCAAGACAGTGTTCTCAACAAATGGAATGTATTCCTTACAAATGAAACAACGATCGAAAAACACTTCTATGACACACACCTGTTTCTCAACTATTGTAGCAACTCAAGATATTGATGTAGCAAATATTAGAAAGCGAGAAATAGTTCAATACCTTCTTATACGATTCGAGTTCCACGTCTATAATTATTACGTGATGAACATCACAACAAGAGCCTAAAAAAACTACGGTAGTATGAGCATGGCCGGCAATGACATAACTCGCGTAGCAACAAACCTAATGGTAAATACCCAATCGATAACTCGCGATCAAATCGTTCGTTTGGTGTAAATTATTCGAAAACCAGTCACGAATGCAAAATGAAGGAATCAGCAACGAAGTTTTATAACTGACAAATGCTCGGAAATCATGTCACTTAACTAGTAGGTAAAGTGCAGTTCTGGGGTTAGCTGTATGTCAATAACAAGGGTTAAAAACCATTTCCCTATATGGCTCGCATCGCCACATGGTGGTGCTGCAGCAGCTGCAGCTGGTTGTTATTTGTTGACAGCAGCAGCGGAGCAGACAGCCTACATTCGATGATGATGACACTGGGCATAGCGTTATAGCCTCATATCATAGCAAGTGTTATGATACCCGAGACGTAAGTGGGGATGCTGAGAAGAATCGTCTCATCTGGGTTCCAAGGATGTACATCGAGATTAAAGGACAGTCGTTAGTGTCGTCGAGAAGCTCTTCATGACTCGATAGCGTGCTGCAGTGTTTTAATTACAAGGCGAGTTGAAATTTTGCACTCTATTGATCGCTTTAAGCATCCTTTCTTAAAATATATCTCGTAATAATCGTCATATCTTATAATAAAAGATAATGTGCATTGAAGCGACTGACACTTTAGGTTAATAATAAAAAAGATATGATGTAAAGACGTATGTAATGTAAAAATGAGCGTACCGAACATGATGTTTTTTTTTGTATTTACCATGTTATTTTAACCCATTCGTAAGAAAACGTTCATCATAACAACAATAGTAATAAAAAATATTTTAACGACAACAGTGGACACTTTAAGTTATGAGCGAAAAAATCTTAAAGTAAAACGAGTATCTTATAATTTGATTTCACACTAATGGATTTGACATTTACTTAACGTGTCGAAACTACGCTAATTATATTAATGTGTGTTAATAATACGTACTGTACTGTTGTCATTAATTATAAGAAAGTAGCTGTCAAAAAAAATACTGTTGAAACATGGATCGATATTTCAGGTTAATAAGCACCAATGTACTTATATCAAGGTACTAATGTAGAGCGAGTACACATTTCTCTCATGTTATAAGCTTATGCAAAGTAGATATGAAACAGTTTACACTATAATATATGTTTACGTAATAAATATAGTATGATATTACTTAATATGGACATGTAAAATTAATTATAAAATGTTACAACGAACTGCAAAACTATACTATGTAACTACAATGTAAAAACTGTACTTGTAACTACAGTGTAAAAACTACTTGTAACTATATTGTAATAATTCATTATATTACTAAAAACAAAAGATCTCTAAAAATGACTGTCACACTAATAACTTAATGCGTGAAAGACTCCTAATATAAAAGAAGTACTGTACTGTACTATATATTTCCCCATGCTATTTAAGTCCTTGATATAAAAAGGTTTCACGTATATCATGAAAAATTACTTGTTGAAACAAAATTCAGCTCCAACCCCCCCTCCTTTTTTAAAAAAAGTGTACTAAAAGCACAGATATCGATTTTATTAAGTCAGGTCACAAACCTGTAGGTTTCAATGGGAAGAGATTTTTAAAAACATCACGATGTTCAAAACATTCTCAGTTGCAAAAATATGTAAATCTTATTTCGTTTTGCCATAGTTTGCATCCGCTAGGAAGCTTAAAAACGCCTCTTTCTGTCCTAAAAAATAAATAAGTACCAAACAAAAAATGTGTAATGGAATATAAATAATAAAAAAAAAAATATGAAAACAAAGTCATTCTGGTAATCAATTTGAGTTAATATAAATGTATCACCTGTTATCTTTGGTCATAAATATTTTAAAATGTGCTACATACATACATTAGTTCCATCAATCATTATGCTAAGCTCTATATGAGTTTTTGAGATATAGAGTTTAAGCAAACGACATGATTTCCATAATGCTGAACAAAATCAACTATAACTGGAAATACAGGGTGTTCGAAAATTATCTTTAATACTAAAAGTTATAAAGATAATTCGGACAACCTGAAGATCAAAAACTTTCTGTACATAGAAACTTCTGGTACTATACCAATTATAAATAACAAGAGTACGTTTTTAATGATAATCAATTGTACATGTGTCAATGCAGAGATTAACGAAAATATTTCAAAATTGATAGTCAAACTCCTGAAGTGCAATTGCTAATAGATTTGTACGTTTTATAGTGCTTATTGGCATTCACTTAGACATGGCATAGAAATATTTTTCAAAAATATTCAAAATCCCTTTCTCTTATAGTGATATTTAAAATTCTAAAACTCAACACTCTATGAATAGGGTAGAATGTTGAATGCCTACTAAATACTTGACCAAAGTTTAAGATTAAACATTAGTAGATTTGATCAACAAGAAGTTCATATTTTCGTTATATCTTTAAAATTTCTGATGTTAAATACCAACAAGTAAAACCTTTTCACTGTAAGTATACGAACACTAAATTACTTGGCAACACTTAATTTCGTGCAGTGTGTTGCGAAAAAAAATAATCGTTTTTTAAAAGTAAACCAAATGTGCAGAACCAGATGTGGGGAATCCTCCCCCACCCATTTAGTACATATGCATGTGATGTAAGGAAACAGCTTATATGTCAGGTGAGTGAGGATATCCTGTGGAGATTTATTATCAATGAAATGGAAAACATTTTATTGTACATGCAGACAGAATAGACACACGGTTTCGACTTTGTGCCAGCTGTTCTAACGTCATCAGACCTCTTTTTATTATCTTTTCAAATGATAATTGATGGTGGTATACTTTTCAATGGCGGTCTTCATGACGACCATAAAACGGGATAAATACAATATTCATTTCTGATATCGATTTCCATTAGTTATCTATCATAGCATTAGCATGTGTTGACAGTATTAGGTACAATGATTTTCACCTTAAACTGAATTCCAGTTTGGGATCTAACCCCATGAAGGCAGGTTTTCTCAGGGTTCTCCCGTTCCCTTCTACATCATAACACCCTACTCCGTCCCTTTCACTATTATTTCATCATCATTCCTGCGTTTTAGAATTAAAGTTCTTGCGACATATGACATTAAAGGAACTCGGTGTTGGCGTACTACAAAAACCTACCTACATGGATTTCTAAAAATATTGCTACACTTTACATCTAAAATATCTATTCTTTGACATTTTTATTGCAACTGTACTAAAAGTTGTCTGGATATTTCTCTTTTTTTGTGCATTTGTCAGAAGTCAGGAAGAGGATGTTGTGTGTGTGTCTAAACATAGAAATATAATCTAGTAACTAGGATTTGGAGATTGTACATGAACAAAGCATTAACACCTGTAGTGATGAATAAAAAAATAAATAAAGTTATTTTTAGATCGTGTATTTGCAGAATATCTTTGTTGACTAAGTTGAATGGGACCACAAATTTTGCTGTATCGCATTTGTTGATTGATAATAAGTACAGCTGGTGTGTCTGACAAGCTCTAAGATGATGATGGGATTAAAAATGCTGCTTTTCGTTCATTACTACAATTAACTGTTGTTTAAACTTACCTTCATCATATTTAAATTGATCAACAAAGTCAAACAAATTCACGAATTGAAAATGTTAATGGTTAGATATTATATTAGCAAGTTGAATATTTTCTGTTTAGAAATTTAGAAGGATATGCAATACTCGGTATTTTATAAATATATACAGTATATTTTTTTAATACAAACTTTTGTCTAATAAATAAAAAAAGGTGTAGGGTTTTAACAAACAATAATAATAATAATAAAAATTTTAATTTATAATTTTTATTCGTAAAACAATTGGTTTGGAGAGTGAAACGGAACAGCAAGCCAACTTTATCTCCAATTTCCAGACGTGGAACCATCTGTCTTAGATTAGATAATGTGAAGGAACTTTTAAACATCACCTATGTTTGTTAGTCATTGTGGATTTTTCTTTCCAAGGAAATGTTTTTAATTATTCATGCTCTTGTAAGTTTTAGATACGTTTATTTTTAGTCCAATGTGTATAAAAATGCTTCCCATTGTGAATCAACCGTTACTTAATACTGTACCACATTTAAACTTAGTCTTGAGGTCTGACACGCAAACTGTTGCAGTTTATGAGGAAAAATAGATTACTACAACGTATGCTAGATAAGGATAAGAAAATAAGGAAAATTGTACAAGGACTTATAATTGTACATTTGTAAGTACAGTTAGTTACTTACTACAGTATAGTATTATGATGCATTTTTTAACTAAAAAAGTACTATGCATGCACACTATAATTCAGTTCAGCTGGTTTTTAAAAATATACTATGCATACTAAGTATACTAAATTATTATTATTTATCATTATACTAAGAAGCTGACTATAATTTTCAAAACCGTTCAATGTTAATTCAATCAGAAGTTTAGTAGTGTTCTCCAAAGGTTATAGCTGCATATTTATTTATAACAAATGTTTTAGCTTTTATTAGTATTTGGTTGATTTATACTTTCTTAAAATCTCATACTTTAGTTGATACACAGTATTTTTGGATTAAATTTACTTTAGTGTGTAGTAACCTAGTTTTTTACGCATTATTCGAGTGCTTAACTTCAAAATTTGTACAAAGTTTTTTTTTTGATAAATGTTGCAATATTAAATAATAAAAATATGCCATTCACCGCCCATTAGCTGAAGAAGGAAGTAAATCTTCCGTAACTTGTTCGAAAATGTAACAATTTGTTACTATTTTCAAAATAAAAATGGCTTGTATTGAAAAACAAACAAGTTTCAGTGAAATTTCTCATTTAACATTTATGCTGTTAGAAAACAGTTTAAAAACAAAAAGTTTTTTGTTAAGGACAATCTTCATTTACTTAAATAAAAATATGAACTATAATTATATTATTTTTTTCATCAAATGCATTTTCAGATGTGCTAATCGTGTATAGTGATGGTGGATTTCTTGGACGGAATGCGAGAAGTAGGAAAAACCGGAGGCAGGCAAGCCGCCAAGATAGCTGGTAAAACCCAGGGTCTCTTTTCGTCCATGCTAAATGGAGGCAATGGACTGTTCACCGGACTCAGCACGCGACTCGAAGCCGCTTTGAACTTGAGCAGCGACGACGACGACAGATCCAAATCGGAAATGAACGCTTGTCGTTCTCAGGTGGTAAACAAAGACAAAGCTAACAGAATCAGAGAAGTCCGGAAAAACTCGGACGTGTCCGATTCCTCAGGTTGCAGCTACGAGCAAGCTCATTACTTCCCCGGATCTCATCATCCTAAACGTAGATTAGGCAAGATCATGCCCAAGAACCGTTCAGTGTACGGTCAGCCCGTGCTTCCAACCGTAAATCACACTCAATCCGACTTGGGTCGAGTAAAAGAGTTCCTCGATGCGATGGATAAGCAGACTTTGAAAGACAGTTCCCAAGATCCCTTCGAACGAATGCGTCTCAACAACAGCGTGGAAGCACCAAGCAGTGACGAAGTGAGTACGAGCTTGGATTCGTCCGACGTGGAACGGCACAGCGTCGACCGCTCCTTTTCGGAAGCGAGTCTCCAGTCATGGGCATCGAGTCTCAGCTACGACAGTCAGCCGGATGAAGTCACAGCAGAATGCATGGAGTTCATGAAGAACTTTGTAGATTTGTTGTTTCGAGACAGGTGGGTTGTCAAGTTCCTCATTGGTTTCATCGAATTAACAAGTTTATGGGACTTGGGTAATAACGTGTTTTGCATTTCAGTACTGGAATATCCTTAGAAGAAAAAGCAAAATTTGGAGAACTGAGTCAGGTAAGAACCTAACAAGAACGAATCACCACTAACTTTGTTGAACAGTAGAAAACATTGAAGTTACAATACTCTTAAATAATCTTGTATGTAACCCAATCACAGAGGTGAACATAAGTAATTTGGTTGTCCTGTGCAAGGCCAAGTTTTGGATTGTGTTGAATAAAAAACAATAAAAAAAATTTTAAAAATTAATTTCCCCTCCCTTACTGACAAGGTACAACGTTTGAAGATTTCCAAACGTTTCGCCTTCTTTGGCTAAAGGCTTTGTCAAAGTTTCGCCTTTAGCCAAAGAAGGCAAAACGTTGGGAAATCTTCAAACATTGCACTTTGTCAGCAAGGTAGAAAAAATTAAAAAAAAAAAATTTTTGTTTTTTATTATGTCAGAAATTAACTTTTAATTGTGTATGTGTTGAATGTTTTGTTTAGTCTCTAATGGGTGGTTGACTAAGCAGACACCTGAATAGGGTCCCTTTTGTTTGTCTGAGTCTCAAAATTTTCTATTTTCTTGGTACCTAGTGTGGGGAAAACACTCACACTGCCCAACCGCTAAATTAAATTTAAAACCACTGTTTTATAAATGATAGTTTTTCATGCACAAGATCTTTGCTGTATGATTAATATTGCTTATATAGAATTTCTGAAAATACACACTTTTTATAGAGCATTTGAAATATTTATCATTTTAACAAAACCATCAATCATGTCCCAGCCAAATGCACTGCTAACTATTCTATTATTCTATGTAAAGTTGTAAAAATGTTTGCTTGCTATACTGTACTTTTTTTATTACTGTTTTAGAATGAAGTTGGAAGACTATGGTTTGCTAGATACGTCAATACACAAGTACTGATTGCCTCAAATTTATTAGTTTTTCATTACTAAAGTAATTTATCATGAAAACCAATTACATATTATTTTTGTATCTCAGAGAGTCAACAAGAAAAAGGTGGAAGAGTCAACTTTTTATAGTTTAATTCAACATTTTGCGATCATCCTCTTCGAATGCTACGAGTCGGATGACTTCTCACCTGCGAAATCTCTTATGAACATGTGTTTCACCTTTTACCATGAAGGTAATTTTCTTGTTGAAACACTAGGGTGTCATCTGTAAGATTGTCACTAGTAAGGCGTATGATAACTATCTCAGTTGCAGTGCCTGGTTGTGAGCCTTATAAAGAATTCCTCTACACCTATCTGAAAGACCAGCCAATATGGCAGTCACTTAGGTTTTGGAATGCAGCGTTCTTCGATGCTGTACAATGCGAACGAGCACATCGCCCTGTGGTTACTAGGTAAATTCATAAAACCATTTTGATCGTTTATGGCATTTTCGATGGTGCTGTATGTGTGATAAAACATTTTTCTTTATACTGTATGTTTTTTTTTTTTTTATTTTCACAGAGAAGCGTTTGAACAGTACAGTCCAGAAGAAGTAACTGACGAAAGACAGTTTCAAGAGAACATTACGTTTGGGCAATTGGGGTGACTAAAATAATACCTTATGCCCTAGAATAAGCATGATTCATGTTTCTTTAAAACAAATTTAACGTTATAATTGATGGTTGCACTATGTTTTATATTTGGTTTGGCAATGTTTTGATTTTTCCATTAATTTGGCTACAGAACCTTCACATGCAATATGCATGCTTTTGGCCTTTCTAAGGAGTTGTGCCTGGAATTTTTAAGAAAACAGTCAACGATAGCTAACTTACGACCAGGTAAACTACATCTAAACGAGTGTTCAATTTCAAATACTCTGATCGATAATTTGCAGTCATTCATTTTGCATTTCAGAAAACATTCTGATGTTACGTGATAACATTGACAGAATGTACAGTGAAACCGATCGCTGGAGGTAGATGACGAAACTCGAAACTTTTTGATGGTTACAGTTAACAATATTTTTTATATACGTAAATTGACGGAAAGCTAAGATATACAAAATAATATAAGTGTTGTTGAAAATGCTATAGAATATTAAAAAAAAGAGCACATTTGTTTAAAAACAAAGAATTTTCATATACAGCCAAAAAAATATTGAATGTATTTACACTCATCTAGTCCTACAGTATTTATGACAGTACTTAATGGTGGAGTTTGTGTTTGATGGTGAAATGTAATGATGGTGCTTATTTCACCCTGTTACTCGAGCAATAAGAAATTAAAAAAACAACAACAACTATGGAACCTTATATTGTGTTTTGTGCTATTTCATTTATGGTAATTCATCTATATTTCTCAGAAACTACTAATAAAATGTGCGCAACATGAACTCCACTCCGAGGGAAGAAGAATAACAAATTAGTCTTGCTTGATCGTAAATGATTCTCACTTTTCTTCAACTACTTGTTAGCCTGCCAAATGTTGGCTACGATGATAGAATTTCTCACATGTTTTGAGAAGCAAATGAAAAAGAAAATCGGGAGTAAAAAAAGAAGATTCTTTTCTTATGAATGAAACTGAGAGCTTGCCAAGGGGTATTCAGTATGCAGATTGTGAATGTAGGTTGCCAGTGTGAGCGCCACTTTAGCGCATCAACAAGACACGGAACGATGGCTGGTCGGAGAACATGTGTCAACTTTGTTTGCACTTTCCAACACTTAACTCGACAAATTGTAAGTACATTTCACATTAATTTTTTATGTTGTTTTAACAAATGCGAGAATTACCTTTCAACATTGTCTCAAAGTCTCAACTTGTTAAAGCGCCAAATAGATGACGTACATGTTTGACCACACAAAAATCACGGATTTCAATTTATTGTTTTATAATAGTAGCAACTTTTGAACATTTTACAATATATAAGTCTTATGTACTTTGCCCCAATTTAGCATTCGAACAGCTGGTAGAATTAAAACTCCTGTTAATACGCTGATCAAACTAATGTTCTGAGGTAGACTACGATTACAGTAATGTATGTACAGTACTATTTTATTGCAGTTGTTATTCCTGTTGAGTTAAGAGGAGCTAATGTCAAGCTAATTTGAATTTCTAAACTAGTATTTACAAGGTTGTAAAAGTCAACTTGGTGTGATACGTTTCTACATAGTTTCAATAAACTTATCACCAGCAGTTTGTATTGTAATGATTAAAACGCTGTACAGCACTAAAGTGTACCATACAAATTAAAATGAAGTAACAGTATTTACATTTTATCATTATAAACTTTAGATAAAAATATAACGGAGTTTTTAACGTATGCTAAAAGTTTTAAGTGAATAATCCATTGCAATCAGGTTGAAATTTTGTAATTCATTCGAGGATATTTGTCTTCGCAGAAAGTGTGGGCGATAATTGCTAATCTTTACCTCTGACCTTTCTCCCATGAAAAATGAGTGGGACTGAACCATGCATTAACTAGTTTCACACTTCAATCCGATGATGAAATCCTTACTTTACAAACGATCAATTCTTCAACCCACACCGACTACTAAACTTTATTATTTATGAGCAATTTTAAAAATTAATAACCGCAAACCAAATTCCAATTGGCAAAGCTCAACTAAACAAACGCTGTCTCTACATGTCCTCTATAAATATGCGATGATGCCATCAACACAAATAATATTATTAGCTATTATATCATAGCGTGGCCTTGTTTCCAAACAACCTTGGTTAGTGTTTTTTTGGTTTGTTGTACATGTCTATGCTTGTACAATTTTAATTTGGTTCCGTGGCATAATCAACTGTGAAACCTTTGAACTTTAACTAAAAGGGGATTTTTATGTATCATGACAACTGATCGATAGGAAGCGCAATCGCAGGAAAAGAAACTAGTCACTTATGTAAGAACAATATTGAAAGAGTGCAGTGAAATTATTGGCTACACGCCCACCCACTATAAAGTACAGAAGACTACATTCAGAACTTCCGTTCTTTCGAAACTAGACGAAAAAAAAATGCACCAGAAGCAGAACATACAACTTTTCCTGCTTCCGCTTATTCTACAAATTGGCGTCGTCAACTAATAGAAACTTGATAACAAGAACTTAACATCGGATATCCTCTTTTTATTTATTCTTGAACTTGAAATGGGGCATTGGCATATGTTATCACAACTGTACAGCACAATTATTTATTATAAAATGCTGAAAACTATAGGGCGAATCCAAAGTATGGTTCCGTGGAAATACTACAACACTACACTGCATTACATAGCAGTTATACTGGAAGCGTTTAGGTGCTCGATTCTTTCTATTTTTATTTCAGTTGGAATGTTGGAAATAAATGAAACTGATGATGACTAATGGACGATTGACTACAACTTTCAAACGATGACTTAATAGCTACAGCTCATAGTTTCTAATGTAAAATTGCAATGGCATTAAAATTCCATTTTATGATCAATGAAAATATCATCACTGCATAAAAAAAAAGCTTTATCGGGGTGCTATTTTATCTTAAACATTTTCATTATAATAGCCTTTCAAGTATTACTACAGAACCGTACTTTTGATTCACCCTGTAGAGTTTGTGCATAATACACTTACTTTTATATACAAGCGAGATTATCCTTGGTATAATGTCATTTGTCACTCTTATTTCAATAAAAACAATTTTTTTAAAATTCTTACGACATTTTTTATAAATTTATAACGATTAGGTGACTAAGGAACCACGCAAGAAATTAGGTTGGAAGTGCAGCCTACCTAGGCATTATTCCCACGTGACAACTTTGAGTGCAACTGAAGCTTTAAGACGTCCCGTTGAAGAATGGACCATCAAGAATAATAATTTGGAAAAACCTGGCAAAACCATCGAGAATGTTCTTCCACAATCAGCAATGTCGGTCAACGCCGAACTACAAAAAGAAGATGAAATTTTGTAAGTTATTTATTGTAAACTATTCTTTGAACTGCATATTAGGTTAGGCTCTATTAATAGAACCATTATGCATTTGAAATTTATAATGCTTGAAAATTATATTCTCAAAACAGTTCAATGTTATATACAGTATAAGATAACATCAAAATGGTAAATTCGTTCGTATTATATATACAGTATGCAGCTAATGTTAAATAAATCGATATTGCATACTCTATGTCTATACAAAAGGTAGCTCAAGCGAATAATACCAGAAAAAAATACATTTTTTATAAATCAATAATGTTTAGAGTTTAGGTTATAGTCAAAAAGTGTCTATTTCACACACAATATAAGTAACCATAGTAAAAATATGTTGTATGCTTTTTTTTTGTTCCAGAGAATATTTCATCCCAGTGACAAAAAGTTCTCTAGTGCGATATCTGTTAGAAGAGCCCAACTTCTTAAACACCAATGAAAAAAACAAGTTCGAACAACTGGCAGCTGCTCTAGATCATGTCACAAGAAATCGATTCGAAGGAGTTTACGATGAATTAAAGGTAAAAAACAACAATCACTATCACCCGTTTTTTTTTTGTGTGAATTCCAAATAACACTTTTGCTGGTCGAATTACACGATCCTATTTCGTGCATTCAAGTTTATGTTTGAGTTTCATCACTACTACAACAACAAATAATCCTTCTTCGGCGCTTAATTCTATCCTGGTGAGTTTCACTGTCCCTGATTTTATTGACTACTCTGCAACATGGTAACCACTGCAAGAATCTTCTGATCACTTGCATTACTGCCAAGTGGCATTGTCTGCTGCATTTGGCATAGATGAACACGTGCATCCAGTTATGCGCCATAACAGTATGAATGGCCATATCGTGGAAAACGAGAAAGCCGAACGACACTTTAGGACAACCCTCTTCGTCTTCCGCTATCCACCACGCAATAAGCAACTGCAACAGATGCCCCAGACTCCAACAAATTGCGAAAACGACAACGATCACGATCATGGCTTTGATTGCTTTCAACCGTCCGTAATACATGGCTGGACCATCCACTAAACGACTGAGATTACGTCTGACTTTCCGAATGATTCGATAATAAAGATAGGCCATCACGATCAAGGGTATGACGTACACAACCAACACCGACATGGTGAAATGTGCCTGGACAACGGTACCGCTGGGAAAGTAATACTGGTAACTCACGTTGTTGCGATCTGACAAATGGAACTCCCCAGACTTCAGTTGCATATCGATCAGCGGCACTTGATACAAGAACGAACAAACCCACACGACAGTTATGATGGCATTGTGTTTCGGCGGTCGAACCGACATTTGGACCAGAGTTCTGTATCTTTCAGCGGCGATAGCCACCATGCACATAACACTGCTGCAGATGGCAGTGAAAAAGATGATCATGTGGATGCGGTAAAAGCCTCTGGAAAGTTTCAGACTATGTGGGTAGAAAGGGTTAGCGAAGTAGCCAACGTTAGTAGGCATCAAGAATCCGGTGACCAATCCACTGATGCTGATCGAGATGACGTAAGAGTTCATGGGTTTGAGAAGATTGCGATTCTCTTTGAAAGTGATGATCACCAGAGCATTTCCAAACAGCAACAACAGTGTGTCCAGGATATAGAGAATGGCTTGGACTATTTCATAGGCTAAAGGAACCTTCATCATGGTGGTGGCTCAGTACGTACTAGTACAATTTTCGTCAAAGCACCTCCCTCTCCTGCTAACGACAATGTCTGTGTGGAGTGTTCACCGAGGTTCTGGCATATCGTACGTTGCACGGAAACGGGGATTAAAGTATAAAAAACTCCAACACAAGTACCTCTTCACTGTTTCCACCCTCCTTCGCTTCAAGGTTTTCATTATTCAAACCAAATGACAAGTTGACAAAGTCATCACAGCTGCCTTTTTTTTTTCACTGGTAACCAAAAAAATGATGATAAAATGTACGTAATGATTTTTTCCTCGGGGGATTATTTTATTTTATTCTCGCTATTTTTTTCTCGATATGTCAATGTCGATTGTTTTTAGATCTGTCAAAAAAGAAAAAAGAGCTGAGTCGCCATTTTTTTGATTAAAAGAAGAAACCACGACAAACGTTAAATCGATAGCCCGACAACGTGGGGTTATCTAAACTGATAGCGAATCATATTTTTTATATATGTAATGTGTGGTTGGTGCACCACGACACTTGATGGATTTGGTTGAAATTTCACCATTTATTTATAACTTACGTTATCGCTAAGCAAATTAATCATACACTATTTCAGTTAAAAAACATCAGCTACTACTGATAGTTTAAAAGGTATTTCTCACAATAACATACTTTTGTAAAATACTTTTAATCTGTGCAAAACAGACTGTAATCCACAAAAAAACTCTAACACTTGTTCATTTCAGACCCGAGTCATGTAAGCTTACTTTTTAGGGAATTTTCTTACGTTTAATTAATTTTAACACCAAATCTTCATTAAAGGAAAAAAAACTTGTGATCGATGGTGAGGGATGAAGATAACAGTTTAAAAAAGGGGAAAACACGTTTAAGGAACCGGTAAATGAGAAAGATCAACATCATCGAGTTAGTGGATGCTGCTTGCTGCAAGGGATTCTCATTTAATACAGTAGATTGTGCACCAAGTGAGTTTCATTAAATAAATGAAAAAAAAAATAAATAAAAAATTCGACGAGAGATAAGTTGATAAATTAACAAACTTCATCATATTAAAAGTTTACCAGGAGAAAAAAAAAGACTTTCAATTTTCTTGGTTTGAATAAAAAATCGTGTGAATCAGTTGAGAATTATGATAGTCATAATACTACTACGAGATTGGTAAACTGCGATATCTTGCAACTACGTAGTTGATATTAACCAAAGTTGATTATGTCGCGCCAAGACCGAGTTAATTGAAAATGCTTAACGTGAAAAGAACGTAATACAGTATAAAAAATTCCAATATCAAACAGAAAACTTGATTAACAAATTCAATTTAATATAATCAACGATTTGGATGTTTGAATTGGTAAACTTTTGAAAAATATTTCAAACTAGCAGTATGCCCGTCAACAATGACGGGTGCTAGGATTGTTGTAATTCCTCATTGTTGTGTTTCTATTATTACTTAGTGACCCGTCACTAACAACAAAAAGCGTTCTATTCACTCACACAGACAGAGCTGAAAAACTATATAGAGGATAGTATGTTTACTACAACTTTCTGTTATTAGCCTGGCATGATGTCGTAGACGAGATAATATATACCAACGATGAAACGAGTTACTTTGTAGAATACGTTGGTAACAAGTTCATTAACAGACTTTACTAATCAGCAAAAACCATTCTTAGTCTGCATCTTGTTGTCAAATTGACTTGACTTTTTTCTATTTTTTTTTTGTTGGCAGAATCTTTTCGAGCCTTTGAACCCGAACAAGTCGTTGCTGTCTAGCCGAAGAATAATTCTTCGCGATCGACTCGATCAAGAGTTTTGGCTGGTTCAGAAATTGGCCACCGTGTTAGAAAAGGCCAATTTCTACGAGATCCCCAATCACGTGATCGAGGCGATAAGCCTCCCTCACACGAGCCAAGGAATCAAGGTAAGTGCCACTGAACCCTTTCTTGTTTACCAAGACCGCGGCTGACACTTGTGCAAAGCCAATAACTGTCATATAAGTCCTAACGAAATCGTTATGCCAACGCTAGAAGAGATACAGTAATTGGAAATTACCGAACTGGTCTGGTATTCCACAATATATAAATCACTCAACTATACGCAAATGTACAAGACGTTCAAACTTTGACACTTTGAAGTTATTTATTATTCTTTGTTATAAATACAGATCAGCATCGACACTAGTCGTTACTCGGTCCTACGTCTCTGGGCATTGGGACAAGAAGTCACTTATCCACCCATACCATGGTACGAAGAATTTTTTCGCCAATTAGCTGGACGTTGGTACCCTCAACTGAAACTTCCACCTCGAAAACCCAGGCGTTACTTAAGACGAGTCGTTGCGGCCATTCGGCTTAAGAGCGACTCCACTTTGCAACTCAAGTCTTTCAGAGATATTCCCATCAACCGCCTTCCCCTTATTTTGCCTGATGGTCAATTAGAACCAACGCGTGCAGACCGCATCATCCTCGTGGCTTCGATGTGGACCACGTCCCTGGGAGCTTTGACTCAAACTGTGTGTTACCTAGCAAACGTGGACGTGATGTGGCCTCTTTTAACGGCTTTCTTAAGCAGTTTAGTGCTGGCACAGCGTTGGACACACTACCACGTAAAACGCGACCATTTTGTGGTCGACGCCAACAGAACCCAATTCTTCAAAAACGTGGCCAACAACCTGAGTCTTCTGCAATCTTTGGTCGATAGGGCATTGGCTGAAAATCTCAAAGAAGTACTCTTGGTCTATGCTTTCTTACTTGCCCAACGTTCACCTTCCACACACGACAAACGAAGTCATCAACATATGCCAAACGATTTAGGTGAAAATTTTCTAAATCTTATAGCATAAACATGAACTATTAGTATTTTGTTTTACGAATAAATAACTTCAATAACACCAAACACAAAAATTAACTTCGCTGGAACATCAGTTTTATCAAAACTTTATATTGTTTTTCGCAATAACCTTAAAACAACAAAGCCACTAGGGATAGGAACTTTTAACGATTAAAAAACCAAACCGTTGAATTCTAAAATTCTAAACAAAGTGAACTAATACTTTTATATATAACCATGAGTTTATCTTAACACTCCAACTCGCTTACAATATTAATACAAATCTTACACTTTGTAAAAATGTTTGTCTCCCTGAAGCAGTGGTTTTCAACTTTCCTTTATCACGAACCTGTCCAAGTGGCGTTGCTCGCATGTTACATCTATTCCATTAAACATATCGCAGTCCACCTAGGACCTAGCCACGGACCACAGTTTGAGAAGCACGGCCCTTGCAGAAACGACATCATCTGCAATATGTACTAACCCTTTGGGTCGTTAATCTTTTATAGATGAGAACTTTAGCACCAAACAACAAAAACCACTTTCTCCGAATAAACTTTAAAAAAACACGAAAGTGTTAACTTTTGTGACTTTAAAAGGTATTACGAAATTGAGAGATCAAAATGCGCTGTCTTCCATATTATCCATCCCATTACAATGTCAATACTCTTAAATTACTGTATAAAGTTATCAATTCACAAACAAAATGTATGCTACCTGTTTTGTTATGTATTGAAGACACTGTTTACTGGAACTCAAATGTGAACCTATCTCAAGTATACTACACAATTATTGTTAGATGAAACAATACACCATAATCAGTGATAAATTTAGAACAGATCTTTGGAAGGGGTTTACCTGAAATTTCATGATGAATATGTTTATTTATTTATTTATTTATTTTTATCTTTATCTAAAACAGGTCAAATGGTCCAATAGGTACAAAACATGAGAACATATACATTGCACTTAACATCAAATAGAAGGAATAACCCCGAAATTAAAAAATAATCAGTCATTATACAAATGTCTTTTAAAACTATGAACTGAGTACAATGTGGTCGAACAACAGTTTATCGAAGCCCTGATGTGGTTTTTTAGTTTGCAAATTGATATTTTAGGTTTGTTTGCGAATACGTATTGGTAATACGTTCCAGCATTTAATTGGATAGCTTTGATCCATCCAGCTGGAGGTGATACCGTCCAACACAAACTTGTAGGAATGAATTGATCGTAATTAAGTCTTGCCGGTTATACATACTGATGTAGGAATGTAAGGGATGATTTACGTCACACAGGAAGCGGGGGAATTCTTTCAATTGGTGGAAACTAAGTTCTTAAGAGTAAGAATACGCAATCGTGATGGATTGGTATTTGTCCCATTTAAAAATTACGTTGTTTTCGCGGTAAATCAAGCTCCAAATAGAGTGTTTGAGCGGTTTAGCCTCCCCCCAAAAAAATGCACAATTTAGCCGTTTTTTTGTCTTTTTTTTTTATGAAAACACCCATACATCATTAAACACGTTCTAAAAGGGGGTTAACCTAACCTAAACCACCCCCATAAATCCGCCAGTGATCATGTTCGTAATGATAATGAAGTTAACTGGGAATGAACTGCGAATCCAACTTCTTAGCACATGACTACGTTGTATGTAATGAAGTAATTAAGGAAAGGGGGTGATGGTAATTTCCATCTTGAATAACAATTTTGTTTATCTCGTTCTTAATCGATAAATAATGGTTCATTTTTTGTTTGGTGGAAAATTTTGCAGGTGGCATCACGCGAGGTTTGTTGGAGAAAAACATCGAACAGTGGGTTCGAAGAACTTTCGGTGTGCGCGTTCAATTTGACGCGAACGAAGCAATATCAGTGTTGGAGTCACTGGGTCTCGTGAGTCAACACCAATCTGACCAACAGGATCTTGTCCTGCTGCACGTGCAACCCCTGGACGTAGCCGTCAAACGCTTCCCAACGCCACCCCGTCGCCTTCTGGACGTTTCGGAAGAAAGTGATCTCATCGAAGGATACGACAAAGATGTCGTTTACGACGATATAGTACGGGAAGATAACGTCATCCGAAAACACGGATGGGTCTGAAAAGTTATAGTGACACTACCAACAAAAATCGTTCTTCTTAGCAATATTGTTGTAAAGATAGGTCATTTATTTTGACAAAACAAAAATGGAATATAAGATGCATCACCTAGGTTATGTACTTCTCATCAGTCATATTTCAATATTGTAAGACATAATAAAATTAATTTCATCACACTTGTTTATTGACGTTAAATCGATTGATTACTATTACTGATTCGTGCAACTGAACTAGTTGGCAATTAGCGATCAATCATCAGCATTCATTGCAACTAATATCTCATTAACTCATACCGTTAAGTTGAATTGATCTGACGTCATAAAGAATCAACTTAATTTAAAATTAACCATTATGTACGCTACACAAACCAACTTGCTACACAGATATGATTTACCAGTAAAAATAAAAAAAAACCACAATGAATAAGGAATAAATTCATCGAATGGAAAATTGGATAAAATTGCTTCCATTTTTGCTTTTGGCTATTATACTTTCATCATGCGATTTCAAAATTTGAGTTAGTATGTTCTGGAATGGAGAGAAAAATTCGACCCCCCCCCTCCTCTAGTTCAATCTAATTAATTCTATTTTTTCTCCAAATAATGCCTATTGTTAAAAATTGATTATCTCGAATGATAGGGTCAAAAAAATTTGTTTGATCGATGAAAACAAAAGTAGTGCATTTCAAACGACCGTTGTTTTGACAATGACACTTGAACTCATCGATACGCTAATCGATAAACCATCAACTCACCGCTAGTATCTTCTTACCGATTCTTCTTAAGACGAACCTCCTCGAAGGCTTTTAGAAAGAAAAACCTTTTTCTTCTGGAATTACTTGAATCTCATCAAATACCCGGATTTAGGAAGAAGTCGTCCCCAAAAGCTTTTCACCAATCGAATACAACGATAGCTCAACGTATCGATTAACAAGACTCGTTATCTTGTCACAACAGTGTTAGACGACTTTTTGTTCTTGTTAACTAAAACGTTGCTTTGTAATTACCCAAGTAACTGGGTTTTTTGTTCATCTTAATACTGTAGTAGTGAGAACCTTTTTGGTGGGGTATTGGTCAAGGTTGATGGGTTTTAGAAAATTTTATGGCATAAGCCCAAATGGAACGTTATTTATACAGCCCAATGACTTTTATTCGAGAATAAAACTGAAAAATCCTTTGCACGGGTCACTATCTCTTGTCTTGGCACTAAACCCTTAAAACTATTTCGAGGTTAAAAATAAATAAAGAAAACCTCGTTTAACGATGTTTCAGTCACGCGTTATTAAAATCGCACAAAATTCATGTTTTTTTTATAACTAAAAGCGTAGAACTACGTGACGTCTTTCAAATTTTCAACTCATTAACGTTTTACTTGTTGCTGAACTCTAGTCACCACAACTATCAATTGAGTTTCCATTCACTGATTTTTAACGTATACCTAATAAAAAACACAGTGATAAGAGTATTTTTTTTTTGTTAGAGATTACAAGTATATCGTAAAATGCCGATAAGGGGATGAAAAGAGTGAGGGGGTTATTCCGAAAAATGTGAAAAAAAAAGAAAGGGTTGAAATGACTCTGAAGACCCGTGGGCGTTGGAATCCTGCGAGAGTGCCCATTAATAAAACCCCTCGCTCACCCCACCTAATAATGGAGGCTACGAAAGAACGCGAGATGATTTGCGGAACTCCAGCATCCCGTTGGCATGACGACAACGTTTGAGTCGCCTCCGTCGTCGCTGGCACGTGCCGCAGGCACGACCACTTCTCTCCCGATACAAGACACAACGACTACAACTCGCTTTCATTTTTTGTTTGTTTTGGTTTTACGTAATCGTTATAATAGCAATCTTTATACTTGATCTCGAAATTACCGATAAAATAAAATGAACATTTCCAACAAAGATGGGATGACGTTCTTCACTTTTTAGTACTATACTGAAGTGTAGTGTTACTACGATATATCTAAGGTAAAATACATTGCGATTGTATTACTCGCTCCTAGTAGTCATTTCCATAACAAAACAAATGTAGTCATTTCCATAGCAAAACAAATGCCGAAATGGATTTGGGGTATAGACATTTAGACATTTGGGGTATAGACTATTCAACATTGTGTATGAAAAGTACGAAAAACTTAAATAACTGAAGTTGTTTGACAATACGCTTGAGGTGTGGGTTAAACGTATGTGATGTGATAATCACATCACACAATGTCACTAATAAGGGTACGGTACAGTTTGTACAACGTTATTCGTTTTTAAACAGATTTTATATAACAAAAATTAAAAACCCGGAAAGGCTTACATAAAAAGTAAAAAATGCTGTACAAAACAACAGAAACTGTGTTACACTAGAAGCTGGTCTAAAAGCTGATTTCATGTGACAATCGCCAAATCTTGCATCACTAATGAAGTAAAGAGTAAACAACCACCGTGACAATTTTGAATGGTTGAAATAAAGTAGAAACATAACACGAAATGTTAGCTATTGAAAACGATCGAACTAAAAAAGCTCTGACACCTTCCATTCTGTTTTTAAGTAAAGGATATTAAAAACAGAAGACTATCTGATTAATCAATTCCAAATTCATATAAAACCCAATTTGTGAAGAGTAAACTATAACCTTAGTTTGACCAACTTTTGGAATGCAATTGCCTACCCTGCAGTACAGTTAATTGATAAACGCTGAAATCAATTGATGAGATTTAAACAGTTCTGATCGACCCTGTACCTTATTGTCGATGGTGGCACTATCAAAGTTATAATAAATAAAACAGAACAGTCATCAGTGAGTGTCATCACTTCCTTTTTTTTGTGTCATGTCTTTTCGAAGAGGTTCGTTCCCATTCAGTCGTTGGTGGGTTTTCAAGAAACAACCCGTCTAAAAGAAAATTCGCAAAACTTGGTCGAGTTAGGAGAATGTGGCGCTAGTTTTAGTCGGTTACCGTGGCAATGGCTAGACAGGTAGGAGTTGAGTTGAAGAGGAGGAGTGACGCAAAGCGCCTTCACGCCTTCCGACAGAGCACACGCGCAACAGACATATACTTCTACTACTGCAAACAGCTGCGACGATAACAATCTTATTTCAATATAGACAACTCGACCGTCACACCGGTAGTGGTAGTCGACAAACAAGATGACGAACAAGTCGTGTCCCAAAGATTGGAGGTAGCTAGCCGCCCTTCGCAAAGGTGTCTCGTTTTATACCACACTACAGGTAAGGTCACCTTTTTTAAAAACCGCTTTCACCTGTCCTTTCATCTGTTGATCTGCCAATGACAGATGAGCATAAATCCTCGCTGATATCTAAAGGAATTTGCTTTTCCCATCTCATGTCACGTTCTGATTTTTAAAGAAAACTATTTCTAGTAAACTAGGTCTTATCTATTCAGAAAATAGGTTAAACTTGTAAAACAAATGACAAAAAATTTCAGAAATTGAAAACTAAACAGATGTTTACTTATATCATCTGTTTCTAAACCTAGTTTTGAGTTAATTCACAATTAATGAATAAATTTTTATAGCGTTAGCCATTCGTATTACTAATCAACGACGACGCGCATGAATTTTCCAAGACAAACATGAAGTTAAACAACAAAAATGGAAATTAAACGTGGTGGAATTTTTATTTTCCTGCTCAAATGTCCAGTGTTTAAAAAACAATACAATAAAATGAAGCTACCTTTATTTAAAAAAAAGAAATATACATATTGGAAGAGGAAATAAATTAACATCATTGAAGTGAAAAGCTTCATCCGGGAAGATGGTAATAGGAAAGGTCATTAATCAAATTAAATAAATGAAAATTGTACATGACGCTAGTGAATTATAGTACGCCATTAAATTCGAAACAAAACTCCCTCATCATCATTAAAAATAACATGTTTAAATTAAAACGAAAAGCTCAAATGCTCATCTGACAATAAAAGTAACAGTTGTGTAGTCGTTGTAATTAATTTACTATTTCAAATCCATAGCACTCGGAGTATGTAATACATGTTATGATATTAGTTAAATATATAGGCACGATTTTTATTCAATCACACGTTGAAGTGTTAGACATATGTTACACGAGCTTCACAGTTCGACTGTTGACAATTGACGATCGTTTTTTCGTATTATATTTACTTTTAATCACAACAGTGCCAGTATTATATTTATTATATCTTTAATAGTATCAATTTTAGGATCTATGGGTTTCTAGTAGCTTCGTATCTTAGTATCTTTCAATATTCAATTCAATATGGGCTTATTCAATATTCTTATTTGCAAGTCTATTCTTATTTGGAAGTCATTTATATTTGTGTTACTTTTACGTGAACGAAAAAATAAATCATGCAGATAACTACGTATTGTTACTAAAATTTAATAATCAAAGTAAGACATAAGCAATGAAACTGCATGCGGACCATGGTTTACGCCAAAAAATCAATATAATTTTGCATGCGCTCATTGTTTAAATTGTCTAAATTTAAACAACGTGGTTTGACAACACGGGTAGGTTTTCTCGGGGTTCTCCCGTTTCCTCCTGCATCATCAAACCCTGTTCTATCTTCATAATCCTCATTTCATCATCATTTCTGTATTTCCTAAGTCTAAGTCAGTTGGTGTCCTCGTTAAACTCCAAGTTTAAAACTCCACCTACCCCCATAGAAGTAAAATTGCTTAAAACAATTTTGCCCATTATTTAAAACTTAAAACAGTTACAAAACAAATAACAGCGTGAGTTCACATTGTGGTTGGTCTTAAAAAAAAAAAAAGAAAATCCACTTTATCAAGCAGTGCTTTTGAGTCTTCACTACTTCATGGAAAGAAACCCAATGAAACTGCATCGATGTGCACTTTCATCCACAATACAGTAAATGTTAATATTTAAAAAACAAACCATCCACCAAAAACAACATTCGAACCGAAAGATTTTCTGCTCCGATTCGCACAGAAAAAAGAGATCCTTTCAAAAGAAAATAAAGTAACTGCTTTGAGTTATCACTGTGAAAGAATAAAAGATTGTGGTAAAAAAGAAGTCAGCTCAAGAAAAATGGGTCTCGATTGCAAGAAAATCGTTTACCAAAAAATTGCGATGAGAGAAACCTATTCGGCAAAGCATAGATATATTGATGCTGGTGTTAATCGCCTTTTCGGTATGTTCCACGTGCAAAGATGCGAGTAGAGTGTATGTGTCACGGTGTCTCTTGATCTGTAACCATGGCAGCTCTAATCGGGTCAGTAGCGCTCTATCGACCAGTTAAGTTTGCCAGCACGACACTGGTGTTCCGCAGGTAAGCCCATCGAGTAGCAAGCAGACAAGCGTGACGCGTGCCAATGACTCGAATTTCTGCCAATCAGTTACTCTAGCCATCCATCATTCCATCATCAACCAAATCTTCGCCAAATTTTCCACTCCCTACTTTTTTTTTATATCTTTCATTATATAAATAAATATGTATAGAAAAATTTCCACCATGTCATTTTTCTTTTTTGACAGATTTTCTTTTTTTGTGTGATATTGTCACAGACTGAAACTGTCGAATCACATAGAAAATACATTTTTTATATGAGACTTCATCTTACACTGCTTGACAAACAGTATAAATTGTAAATTAGGTAATTTGGATTTTAAATTGAACTGTGTGCATGACAGTATCAACGTTATAAAACTGCGTATCGAATACAACAAGATTCATCTAATCTCACCTATAAGACAAATTATTAACATTTTATTATTAATACGTAAAAATAAGACATTATTGATTCATTAAATGATGAGAGTTAAAGTTAACGCTAAGTTAATGACCTTCAATTTTCTTTCCATTTTTAGTGGTAGTTAAAAATTCAATATCCTGATGAAACAAAGTCCAGCTTCAAAGTAGCAGCTGTTTTGAAAATCACTTTTAAATTCAATTATATCCATTCCCCATCATCAATAATCCTACAATGTCCCCAATGCTTTCTAACAAAACTGTAAAAAAAACTACCCCCCCCCCTGTTAGCTTTTCCACATCATAAAATTCTTACTACAAGAAACAACTGCAAATTTGCAAAACACTCCAACTCAGCCATTTAACTTTTTACTAGCGTGTACGTATGTCATCACATGTGTATGTGATGACACTATAGTAGTATATACTACTGTATATATTAATTATTTATTTGAACGATTCTGTGGATCACAATATACCTATACACACATAGTGAAATTGATATATCACCAAACCACTGAGCTATTCACTGAATCACTCTGTTACCTCTGGGTGAATGGGTGACGATGTTGAATAAACGTTCAATTACAGTGGTTGCATTTTGTAATGGAGATTGCGCCCATTTTAATATTTCAATTTTCACCGAGACAAATGAATTGTCAACAAACGTGGAAAAAATCCGTTTGCTTTTGTCTGTTTAGTAGCCTAATGATATCTTGAATTAAATCGAACAAACAGGATTCCTCGAGCTTGTGAATTATCACGCAACTTTGAAAACAGGTGGTTAGCATCTCAATTTTTTCACACGCATTGTCGACACACTACAAAAGCTTATTGTAATTACCCACAAATTGGAAAGCACTCAAACTTACTACTGGGGTTAACCAAACAAATATTTATAAACTTTGATGCAAAGCTATATAAATATGCAAATACAAAAAATATCTTACTTAATAAAAGAGCAGAGCGCTCCTCCTCCTCACCAGTTCATGTAACGATGAAAACAAAGAAAACGATGTAACAATGTTTTAAAACAATAAAAAGACTGTAACGAATGTTGCACATCAACATGAGTTAAACAATGGAATTGCATAAAGAAAACAAAAACTCTTTCCCGTCATTTTCGACGGGCTATTTACTAGTACATAAATAAAATACATGTTCGTTTAGAAAGATAGACTGGATTTATTATCGCAATTTCATGAAGAAAAATGTGAATATTCGAAAGAAAAAACGATACCAACAAAAGGGAACGATCTAATGTAAATTGATGACGCCGTATTGAATAAAAAAAACCAAACTCGAAAAATAAATCCTACAAAAACAATTTGATTTCGAGGTAGAATGAATAAAAAATATTTTCATTCGTATCTCATTTATCAACTGTAGTACACAATAAATACGTAAATATTTATAAAGCTTACAAACCTCTACAAAGGTTGGATCATACTCTCTTTTCTGTTGGTGAAAATCACGCTACTAGAAGAATTATTTGAAATAATGTGTTTTTTCCCAGAAAAGTATAATACCAAACACAAGTTTGTGAAAAAACCCTTTTATTTTTATTTTTTTGTGAATGTTGGTTAAGTAAGTTCAATTCAACGTTCTTACAACATTCTTTCACAATTGTAACTATTTATGCAATTTGAGATTTTTAAGCAATGACTTTATAAATCAACAAAATGTTTTTGTAGATTTAAAACTTTTCCATTCAACAAAAAAATAAACTTTAGCAATTCTTTATATGATCTCAAAACACCATTAAATTTTGCTTGCTGCCAAATAACATAAGTCTTAATCCCATCACGCTCACACGGAAAAGGTTAAAAGGCGTCATTTACACCTCGCTCGACTATTTAAGGATTTACTTTATATTATCGAACCAACTGCGTGTGACTCCACGCTAAAAGACAAATGGGGGGATTTAATACAGTAAAGACTTTTTTTTCACAAAGAAATTTTTTTTTTGACAAACTTGTCCTTCCACGCCATTGAATCGGAATTAGAAACTGAGAAAATGACATCAAAGGCACGTGCGGACCATTGGATGACTTCGGCTTTTCCCCTCCCCACCCCACAAAAAGGACGAAATAGATAGAAAATAAATGATATTTCACATATCTTATTGATTTTATATTGCACTGTATACAATATTTTTATTTTTAACACTTACTTAATAATAATTCACACAGTGAACCCTCCATACTCGCGAGTGTGTTTACCAGTTTAGCTTATTCGCAATGAGACTTGCAAAATTCCTCCACATTCGTGACCCGCTGGTTTCTTAGATTCGTGGGTTTGTCCTTTCTAATTAAATTAATCCATTTACACGTGTGTGTGTGTGTGTGTGTGTGTGTGTGTGTGTGTGTGTGTGTGTGTGTATCCATGTCCACCAAGTCTATGCACGCCAAACCAGTATGCTCTAGCCAGTCTAGCGATACGAAATTGTTACACAACGACGTTCTGCTGCGAATGTCTGGGCCAGCGCAACTAACTTACTTTCAACTCTCAATGTCGTGTCAATTCCAAGATTTTGTCATTGTGGTTATGTCGATGATCATTAAATGATAACCATTTAGTAAAAAAAAAGCATTATGTCACGATGTTCGAATCTATCGATATGAGCACCATGCAAAAATCCTACAGTCGTTTTACACGTCAAACTTTTTCAATCGATTCCAACTGTTTTTCTGATGTGATCCGGGCGCGTTTCAGTGCTATTGTTGTGTTGCGTTGTTTGACCCAAAGCACGAAAACGCGTGTGTGTATGACGTCAGAAATAGTTGGAATCGATGGAAATTGATTGAAAAAGTTTGAAAAAGATTTACACCAAAATTGTTTCAACAATAGCACGTTTCCATGGTTTCAAAACAAATGTAAACAAAGTACGTAGATAATTTAAATTGGATTAAAATTTGATTGGGCTTTTTTTGGTTCAGTTTGTGAACACTGCTCGTCGTATGACGGGCTTTTAGCTAATAAAATATAACAAACGTAGCCTAACAAATTCGAATGGAACTAATAAGCTTCCTACTTGAATCATTCTTAACAACCGTAATGTAAACATAAACAAAAATCGTCAATTGGGAGAGGAAGTGATGCAATGGACGGAATGTCAACTTCTTGGTGAAAATGTGATTATGGACAAATGAGTCTATATTTATAACCTTGCCAGATTCCACCCCAATTTAAGTAACAAGTTTGGTGAAGATTGGTTCAGCCGTATTCGATTCATGTGCGCACAAACAAACAGACATTCAAAGAATTTCATTACCGTAACACAGATTGTTATTACGTTGAACGTAGAGTTATAAAAGTTACAGTTCATACAACTGTAGATGTACATGTTTCCATGGAACAATATTAAAAATTCTAATGGTTGTCAGGGAAAATTTAATGGATTTCATTAAAAACTCGCGACTAATCCCCAGACGTCGTCATCAGGAACATTTTAGATGAGCCGATGACGTTGGTTATACCAACCGAGGAATGTCCCTAGTAACGTCATCACTGTCAACTACTCTTAATTACTCTTGTTCTTCAATTTCTGTTTGATAATCCTTTTCCACTGGTTCACCGAAGAAAGGATTTGAATTTCAAACAAGTTTCAACGTCGAAAGCTTTCTCACACTGTTTGTCAACCACATTTACGGTTTGATGGCTTCGGACCTCCAATTATTCATGAAAATGGGTTTTCGACTAAAATTCCAAAATTGGAAGTTCTCCAAACACAACGAAAAATATATTTGTTTTTAAATGAAACTTTTTTGTCAATACATAAGAAAAAAAAAAGGAATATCCTAAACAAATTATTTTTCAAATATTCGAAAATAAATAAAACTAAACCGAATTCCACAAAACAAGATGTCAACAACAGGTAAACTAATGTTGGAGAAAACAACGACTATTTAAAATTATCATTAATTAGCTAATGGTTGACAGGTGTTTATCAAGTAGAATGATGACGTCAAGGACCCTTTCCTAGGAAAAGTCGTAAACAATTTTATCCTCACTACTTTGACAATCTTAATAAAACCCGTGTGACGTTCACTGTCCTAGCAAAAGGACACGAAAACACTCCATTCTACTCCATTTCCTTTTGTCGTAGTATTCGGTGTTATTTTATTATTTCCTGACCCCCAGTGACGCTATAAAACAGAATAAGGGTTGGGGTCACGATGGGAAATTCCACATAGTACTAGATCATGTCGTCGAACGGCTTTCCTATAGTTTGAGTGATTGTCAACACGACACTTCACTAAGCTACTTTTTTTTAATGATAGGTGCTGTTGGCTGTCATTAACCCGCATGACTCGTTCAGTTTGACTCCATTAATATGTAAATTAAAACTCACTAATGCTCCGAATATGAGACAAAAAACAAGAGACCGGAATTTATTCCAACCCTAATAGCTCATAAAACTAGTGCTTTAATAATCAAACGCCTTTCAACCTAACTAGAAAGCATTTGCGTTTTCCAACTTCTATTGAAAACGTGTGATACTGTATGAAGCATACAGGGTTATGCAAAAGCCCTTGTGCACATAGCTTCCGTTTTATACACAATAAAAACCTATGTCAAAAGGTAATTGAATTTACTGGAATTTTTTACCTATTATTTTTGAGGTTGTTAGTTTCCTTGTTGTACTGCGATGACAAACAAACTCGACCAATCACAGTTCACAATTTAATTTTTCTTCAATCAAAGCAGCCATTTGGAGAGTGTGAGCACGCGCTCATCTCAGTGACTTTTCAAAGGAAAAATCACTGAGATGAGCATGTCCTCACACTCTTCTCGCGGTAAGCAGGCCATATGCGTAAGTGTTACCGGTACTGTTATTCTTTGAAAATATTTAAAGTATTTGTTTTTCAGAATCACTTGAAAGCTTGACCAAATGGCTGCTTTAATAAAAAATTTGTCAATTCCAAGATGTTACACATTGTATTTTACGGATTAAACGTTGTACGAGTCAAACTCGAGATTTTCCTTTACTTTTGTTCTATGTCTGTTGCTTCTATTGGCCACAGTTACCATAGTACCCTTAGGTTAGAATACAACGGCAATTACAAATATCTAATCCACTTTGTTTTCATTGACAATAAACTCTAAGATAAGAAGTTGTTCACACACATAAAAACAACGAATGATGGTTAATGTTTTTGCTCCTCGGATCATCCCCAAGGAAAAAAAAACCCGAAACAGAAGCAAGAAGGATAAAGTCGAAATGTTGGCTGAATAGAAAACAAAAATAAAAAAAAGACAAAAACAAGAGTGAAATACCGAGTCTGAGAGAATCTCAAGAGAGAATTTGTCAGCTCAGAAATTAGAAACGACCCCGGGAGAATTAGCAGATGCCATTTGGAGCTTATGGTTGGTTGGTTCGAATCAACGCCTTCTTTTTCTTTAGACATTTCTGTTTGCCATCATCACCGTCATCATTTTTGAAAGATGAACCGAATCAAATGTCAGTGGGTGAACGAACGAACCAGTTTTCATCTTTTCTACAACTTCCTCTCTAAAACGCCTTGTTGGGAGGAGTTTATATGGAATGAAGCATTTCCACCCACCATCGCGTCCACCCGGTAGAAAGGTCTTTTATGCTAGAAGCAAAGAAAGTTCCTCACGAGCACATCATTAGAGTCGAGGTTTTTCGTTTTGTTGAACCAATTGTTGGGCTTCGGCTTCTGCTAATGACAACTTCACCAAAATGCTTTTTTCGCCTATTGGTAAGCCATACTACGTGAGGAGGTGCATTTTTTTTTATTATACTGCAGTACTCCCATTAACAATTGGCAAGGCTACAATAACACGGCTTCACTTAAATTGCAAGTCCTTTATAGAAATGAACGACAGTAGGCTTTTAATCGTAACAATGAACTAGCATCATTGGCTACTAATGATTAAATTGTTTAGGTGAATTAGCTTATACATTCATAATCCTATATGGTAGGTAACTATTATTTAAACTAATAGTTAGCCCATGCTATAGGTTAACATCAACGAAATATACCCTGTACTCGGTACTGACAAACACATCTACTCAGTGAAACCAGGAAGTCACTGTTGCCATAACAACCGGAATATAAAGAATGTA